>JBDJHY010295541.1:0-10003 GCA_039654485.1 Withania somnifera | reverse complement strand
AAATAGTACGATAGGGTGGGTGACTTCTCCAACTATATATAGATGAATCTCTACCCCCAGATGTAGAACCTGAAGACTGACCAAATAAAAGAGACCTCTTTCCCCTAGACGCAAACTCATCAAGCTCAATCAATCCGTCCTCCTTAGTTGTACCAACTCTCTTAACAAAAGGTTCCCCCATTGGGACAACCTGAACGCTGCCATCTTTGTGGTTTCAGACAGTCCTTAAATAAAATAGAAGATCCTCTCAGTAGGATCTCTGAGTAATGAATCATCAAATCTCAACAAAGCATAACATCGGACCTCCTACTCTTATAGAGTTATATCACCCTTAGATAAATCCTTAAGTCTACATCATTTCTCTTCTCTCACTGTCAAAGGATTACATTTATCATAGAATGCCTGATAAAACTTATCCCAAGTAATAGAAGGTGATCCAATTGGCCTATCTGATACATATGAGTTCCACCACAGACGAAATGGCTCACACAACTAAAGAGATATATACAACACTTCTTGTGAGTCCTCCAGTCTCACACTCTCAAGTAACTCTCGATAGGTGTCTAAGAACTCCATGGCCTCATCTTCCTTACCTTCCTAGAAAGTAAGAGGGTCTATATTCCTAAACCTCTTGTAATGATATTGCTCAACATCTGACATGGCCTCTCCTAGAACAATTAAAGCTCCTATTCCAGGTATATGTATACCTCATCTCTATGAAATATGAGTAGTTGTCCCATTTATGCGGAACCCATAGGACCTATTGCTATTGGGACTCTGGGGTTGTGCCCCTCTACTATCCTTAAACCCTTTGGGTGTTCCATAAGCCATAGTCTCTAATACTCCCAATACCCTGAGAAAAGTATTTTGAAGAAATGGAGTAGAAATAATATATGGGGTTCTTGTCCCCCTATCTCATGAATCACTGGCTCCAGTAAGGCTACCCTATCCTAACCTTGTACCGGTACAGCTCCGCGACTCCATCTTGGGTCAACTTCTAACCCTTACCCCTACCTGGTGCATTCTTAATGGAACCAAGGTCAGTCTCTTATTTGTTCATTTATCTATTCCTTGCCAAAAGCCATAAAATAACTTTAACTTAAAACACAAAGGGACTAACAAAGGAAAATAATGAAAAAAAGGAACTATTTTCTAAAGATTTTGTAGCTTTTTAAAGATAAGTATAGATGTCTCTATATAGATCCATGAGACTCTACTAAACTTTGGCTTTTCTACATGTGAGACACACTGAACCTAGAGTTATATCACCACCTTGTCACGACCAAAATCCTAAGCCATGATATCAGTTTCCTAAACCCACCTACATAAAAAACACATACAATATATATGGGTAAATACAGAAAATAATTAAAAAATGAAACAAAGAAGATACAAGGTCAAAAACCATCTATAAAACCACTAAAAAAAACTGGTGTCACAATGTAAAAACCTCTAATAAAAGAAGTACATAGCCTAAGGAAATACATAGTCTCAATGTCTTGGATCCCCAAACTGGATCAAAAACATGGAATAAAAAGACTTCGAGCATCTGCTAGATGATCAACATCTACCTTGACTCTTAGATCTCAAAGATCTGAACCTGAGCATAAGGAAAATGATCAGATCACTCCGTACTCTGAACATACACAAGTGTAGAAAGCAAGGGATTTAGTACCAAATAAATAATGGGTACTCAACAAGTATCTCTATCTCAACACTAATACAAAATAATGAAAGACACCTAACTAGTCCGAATATCCCAACCCAAATCCTTTAGACTACTAGCTACAAATCAAATCATTGCTAGTAGTTTAGAAGGGAAAGTAAATAACAAATTACACAATATAAAGATAAACACAAATGGAAGTATCAATTCTGAACTAAACAAAGTAAGGTTCTACCTCAATCAACTATCAAGTCCATATCAAAACAATATCAATTAATCATCACCGAAAAGCTTAATAATTTATTGACTTTTAAGTGAAATTACTCATCTCATACCGAAAGTGTGAACTAGTACTTAGCCAATTCATAGGTTGTCTCACACTCAAGTCCATTTCATAATTCCTGGGAATAATCGCATTTATTGTGCCAATACCTCATAGGTGTAGTGCATAGAACCTTGATTAGTCTTCATCCCACAAGATTGGTCATGGTAGGAAGGGTACATTTCACTCAACTAATAAGAATAGCCCAAGATAATTTGAAAAGAAAACATATCAAGTATCTCATAACATCGATCTCATCTAGATCCATTAATTACTTTCAATTCACTACATGTGAGGTTTTTCTTATTAATTCTCATCTCTTTCATGGGGTATTTTCCTAACAACTTTGAGAGCACATGAATAATCTAGTGACCTTGGGATCATAATATCATCTCAATAATAGGGTTAACGGGACACATCAAGGGCATATAAATGACTGGGAGGTGCATTTTATATCAAGAGTATTACAAATTAGAAATCAATCAAGTAGCAATCCATGTACGTTTAATGCAAATAGTTAAAATGGAAAACAAGACTATCTTATGTAACTTAGAAATGACGACATTTACACATCGGTCACATTGATTTTATATGGCATTCTCATAATATAAAATATCAATATCACAACAACCAACCACTTATCATACATACTTACCACTATCTGAAACTGTGAGTACCCATGGGAGCTAGCTAGGGCATGTAGAACCTATCAACTCAGACTTATCTGGAAATACTATGATCATATGTCACCTCAGATTATGTCTAGAAATTTTAAATGACTTCACCACATCGAACTTATCCGACACAGCGGGCTAATTCTATCACCTTAACACGTGGGTGGAAAGATAGTGTGCTATACATATCATTGACACTATTCACATATACATACCAAAACTCAAGTGTAAAAATCCAAAAACAATAAGAGTATCAAAAGTGTGAAGGAACACAATACTAGTAAGTAAATCAATCCATCAAGCCCATTCACGAGCAACTATCTATCACAACATCAAATTATGGGAAATAAGAACCACACATAGGCATTTAATCATGTATTATATCAAAACAACACATACAAGGCCTATAATGGACATTATTAATTAATGCTTATTATATTCAAGTAATCAACAATCAATACACTATATGGGTTTCATAAAGCTTTGAAAAAGGGTCAAGCCTCCACTTGCCTTGAGAAAATAATAAAGGAATCAAATGCATGCCTTGCCTTCGCGTTGCATCCCAAACACCACAAAATCTAATCAAATAATAATTTACCCATAAGTAAATATGAAATTAAATACCCAAATTTTATTCCTTAACTTGGTTCCCAAAAACCAACCACAAAACCCTTTCAAAATTTGAGAAGCTTTTATGGAAATCCAAGTTACCCATGTAATAGCGATTCTAATTATCATGTTAAAACCACAATAAGGGTTCATAATGATAGCTTAAATACCATTTTATTTCATAAAAATCTTGGGTTTTAAAACCCTAATAATTTTAATGCACAAAATAAGAAACAAGTTTGAACCCACATGAAGAATCCCATGAAAAATCATGTATCTTGAGTAAAAAGCTCATAGAAGTCTTGAATTCCTTGATACTTTGATGATTTAATGCTCCCCAAGTGATATAATAATTCTAATGATGTCTAACAAGGGTTTCCAAAGGTGTAAAATAAGCCAAAAATTGTGTAAAACTCATATATGAACAAGGGTGAACATGAAAACCCCAAACTTCCCTTAATGCAAAAGCTATCAACAACTCCAAATTTGACTAAGTATAGTGGGTCAGCCACTATTATGGTCCATACCTTCCCACCAAGGTCCGTCCTGACCACCTTGACACAAGGGTGGCTGGCACAACCCTCACCACGGGCCGTCCTAGCCTAGGACAATCTATCCCTCCCCAGTTTATCCCATTTTTGACTTTAGCTTATTTTTAAGCCTTCGAATTCATTATTTATGAATTTTTAGTGTAAAATATTATGGAGTCAATAGAATTATCAAGATGGCATCTGAGGTCTTCATGACCTGATACACCCCATCGTTGGTAAAACACAACTTAAACTAAAGTATTAAATTTATTCGGAACTCAAAGAACATATACTAAGCTTCCCCTAGACCAAACTCGACCTATCAGATCTAAAGGAATTGACAAAGATATAACCCAAGCGCTAAATCATCAAATATTAACCAATGTCCAACTATGGCCTTGAAACTTAACGATATCATGTCAAATGACATATAATCAACATAAAAAGTATGGGAATCATAAAAATGGTCTTTTTATTCTTATTTACATTCCAGAGCTAATGTAACTGAAGGAAATCTATTTTGAGGCTCAAAGCTCAATATAAGGCCCAACCACTCACTTATCTCTACATAAAAGCCTCCTATCATTAAGGAATTCCCAAATTTCACAAGTTTTTAGCTCCAATTCCTAACCCAAACCTGAAAACTAAGAAAATAAGACTTATAAAACTTTTGATAAAGGATAAAATGATAATTTTGTAGAAAGTTCCCCAAATAAACTTTGGGGTCATTACACAAATATTCTTCATGAAGAAAAGTTGCGCAATTTCATTTCTGGAATGCAAGGATAGGCATAGAATTAACTGTGCAAGAAAAAGGAACAAGATCTTCCTAGTGAGGTTGCAGTATTTTTGTTCGATTTATTTTTGTTCGACCAATGTCCCTAATCCTTCTTTTTCTAAAAAAATGAAGAAGGTTAGGGGCAAAACTAAAAGACAGAAAATCATAGGCATTAATGAAATGAAAAAGGCAAGGAAAATATGGGTTTTGCTTCACCTAATCAAGGAAAATAAAATATTTAAATAGTTTGTTAAACTTGCCAAAAACCCTGTGCCTTAGGAAAGGGAAAGACCAAAGTAAGCAAAAGTTAGTGCTCTTCTTGTCGAAGAAGAAAAACATGCCAATGGACAAGAAATTTCTTCCTATGTCAACCCATTCCATTTTCTAAACATACTCTCCAACTTAAATGCAGTACATATGAAAGAAGTTGCTGCTGAATAGGTGACCTTAATCAAACATTAGAAAGTGTTGACTATTTGTAGATGCCTATGGTACCTTATATATATTAACATGAAAAATGGGGAGAAAATTATGGTCACTATGATGGATGTGTGTGTTACCTATACTTTTGTTTCCTCAAGAATCATGAAGGTTGGTGGACTCATCCATAGGTAAAGCCTTCAGAATGTTAGTGATAGAAACCCATATCATAACTTTATAGTACAATCCATGGACTAGATTCCACGGTCCATATTGTGTATCGTAGTATCTACTTTACTAATACTACATAGTTATTCAAAATAGTCACCGAACATTATTTCAATGAAAATGACATAAAAGACACATCATATCCACATAAACATACCCATGAAAACTCAAAAACCATTTGTCTTAAGCATCAAAAGTGCCATAAACTTGCAAAACATTAATGGTATGCAAGATGATCTTTCAGTAGCATTTGAGAGAAGCAATTGAATCCCGTAGAGCAATGATATTTATATGATGAAAAGTAGATGACGGAAGTATTCCATTTTTCTTCAAGTATGGAGGGTTTATTTGCTGAGAATGAAGCTTGTTGTCAAAATAGATAATATGGCAACACTTACTACAAAATACCACAATAATTAATTTTGAACTATGCTCAATAGTAGGAGATACTTGCAAAATATGAATTTATTTGGATTTATAAACAAGGAAAGAAAATCAAGTTGCGGATGCATTGAGTTGCAAGAGTTATTTGTTGCATATTATATAATAATGATACTTGAATCTGATTTCTTAGATAAGATAAAGTTTAGTGTTGCTTTTAATTCATCATATCTAAAATTAATGGATCAACTTAAAGAGGAGATTGTTGGATGACATAGGATAGGGGATGATATATTGTAATTGTTGTGACCCAAGGTGATGGGATGCACAAAAAACTCCTAAGAGAAACACATGATATTTTCTATGATGGTCACCTGGATGTTGAAAAAATCATGACATTGTTGTACCGATACTATTTTTGGCCAAGAATAGAAGATGACATTGAGGCCAATGTAAATTATTGTCTTATATACAACTTGATAAGGCTAAAAGAAGAAAATAAGTGCATTTTCTAAACTGTCTACCTATTGCGGATTGTGCATAGGCTTATGTTTCTATGGACATTATTAGCAGTTTCCCAAAAGTTAATGGTAAAGCATCAATCGTGGTTGTAGTTGATAGTTTTTCAAAGTATGCCATTTTCATTGTCTCTCCTACTCTTTATTCTTTAGAGATAGCTTCTATATTATTTTACAAGTATGTGGTGAAAAACCTTAGAGTTCCACTTGATATTTTGAGTGATTGAGATACTTGTTTTATAAGCTATTTTTGGATTGCAATTTTCGAAACGATGGGCATTGAGTTGAAATTCATAATTGAAAATCATCCACAAATAGTTTGACAAACATAAAGGATTAATATTATGCTTGAGGAGTATTTAAGACACTTATGACATCAGGTCAGAGTAACTGGTGGAATTGGTAAAAAATGCACAGTTGTATTATAATCTGCACAAGTCTTTGACAACTAAAAAAAGTTCCCTTGATTAGTGTAAGGTATGCAGTCTATTACACCACCAGAAGTATATAAGTTAAAGACAAAGGGAAAGTGCCCTTCTTCTTACAAATATGTGCGAGAAAAGCAATAATTGCTAGATGAAGTACAAGATAGTTTAAGAAAGGCAACAAAACAAATAAAGAAGTATGATGCTTGAAATTGGCATGCTTCGGATTCTAGGTTTGTGATTAGGTGTTGTTGAAACTTACTCCACAAATCTAGAAGAAATTAATAGCAAGATGATTCACCATGGGTTTATTTCAATATATGATAGAGCCTTTGAAATGGTGGAATAGGTTGGTGAAGTAGCTTATTGTATGAATCAGTCAAAGAGATTAAAATTCCACCCTACTTTCCAAGTGAGTTTTTTGAAGCCATTTTATAAAGATGTTGAAACTCCAACAAGGTTTACATCCAGATATTCTCCTTCTATTGTAAGAGAGAAGTAAGAAGAGGGGATAAAAAGGATTTTAGACCATCGAACTTTGGGATAAGGCAAGAAGAATTGGAGGACATAATTTATATTTTAGTGGAAGAGAAACAAGTGTATGATGCTAATTGGGAGATGGGATCATCATTAAGGCAGTTTGAAGACAAAGTAAAGGTGTACTTAGATTCTTTCTCATCAAGGTCGATGATATTATATGGTGGGGGAAGTTTGACATCCCTTAAATTTGATGGTTAGGGCAGTATAAGAATATATAGAGGTTTACATAATGAAGCCAGTATGCCAACATGGGCATATCGGTACCTCACGATAATTTTAGCTATTGTAATTTTGAATTACAAATTTGAATGCTTATGTTTTATATGTTGGTTAAATTAACTTATTTGGATATTTCCATTTCCTGACATGTGTTGGGCATGTGCTTACCATGTTACAAGTAGTAGTGGCCAATAAATTGGCCCTGACAAGATGTTACAGGGAGAGAATGGTTGTTTTGGTCACTTTTGTAAGGCTTTCTTTGTGTGTTTCTTTTTAGTATGAGTTAATGTAAAATTGGGAAGTGATTCTATATATATTATTCTGTTGGTCTTATTTCTTTAGCCTAGACAAACTCAATGTTAAGAAAAAAAGAGAGGGATGAATCCATAAGTACGTGGTTCTGTATCAGTTCAAATTAGAAAAAGAAAAGTTGACCCCAAAATAGGTTGATTGTATTCATGGGTTTTTGGATGAATTTTGAGTTCATGATTGAAATCTTGTTATGTAAAGTACCTAGTGAACTATACTGTATATCACGGTACTTGATTTTAACTCCAAAGGCCATAGAGTCATCCATGATGTTGAGACTGAGTCCTTGTTTTCTTATCCATTCCATGAGAGATTGTATGGTATGTGATGTTGAACCTTCGGACCATACTATTTATTTATGAAGAGGACCTTATTTCAACTTTTATATCCATTTCACAGCCGAGGGTTCAGCCCATGATATGAACCTCACAGACCGTACTATTGTCCATAGGGTGGAAACCGTAACTTTAAAAGACTGTTTTATTGAGGGGATTTTTAATATTTTAGCATCTTTCTATTAGCCTATAAATATCTTTTGAGGCTTTTATTCCCCAAATTAGAAACCCTAAACATTCCAAAATATTTTTGGGATTTTTTTTCCATTGTTGGACCTTACAAACTAATTTTTTTGTATTTTTAAAGAGATAATTTAAGGGATGAAATCTTGGTTGAGATTTTTAATCATTGATTCTTCATTACCAATTGATTATTTTATGATCTTAACATCAAAATTATTGATTTCAAAGTATAGATTTTGGATATCAGAGAAAACCTAGATTAGGTTTTTTTTTGTTTTAAAGGAAAAAATTTTCTCCGTCTTCTAAGAAATTTCATATTTGAGATCCCTAAATAATGGCTAACATGATTTTTGAAGAAAACTATATATTTACACTTATGCCTCAGTTTTGGACCCAGTTTCAAAAATAATAATATGGGTAACATTGTTCATATTATCTTCTTCTTAATCCATATTTGATAAGACTTCATATAATTAGAGACATTATGCAAAGAGAAGGCCCAAGATTGATTAGTTTTCTTCATTGTAAGACAAATGGAGATTCATGACTCTCTTACAAAGTTTCCTAAGTTCTTAAAATTTATTTTTTTGTAATGGGGAGTAGTAATATGGAATATTAGGGGTTATCCATGTAGATGAAGTGATGGGTATTCAGCCAGACACTAGAGTCAAACATGCGGGGTTAAAATAAAAGAAATACAAATGTCTATAAGGTTATTGATTATTTGATTTTCCTATTGAGTTGAGATATCTCTGGGGCTTTGAGATTCCCTAATATGGTTATTCTTACTTGATCTCCTCCAGAATTGACTTTATAACCTTGAGTGGCTTTAATTTAATTATATGATTCTTCTTTGATGTTATGCCCATGAGTGGCCTTATTGATTTATTTCAGTGATTTTATTTAATGACCCTTATGGTCATTTGTAATGAATTCATGATGTCTTGTATCTTAGAGCATTTCAGTAGTTTCCCCAAGTTATTTATTACTTGCTGGGACCGATAGTTCGGATCCCTGGCGACTCAGTCAACAAATATCTCAAATTTCTTGTTTTAGAGCCTAAAGTTAAGTATTCATTGACCAATGTCAACTTTCCTTCAAGACGACCTCAGAATTAAATTTCGACAGTCCCATTAGCTCTGGAATGCCAAACAAAGTCAAGTTTGAACTTAAGTTTGTGTTTTGGAGGTTCCGTTTGCATGTTATGCGAATTTGTGGAAATTGATTAAATTTTAGCCTAAAAGTGGAGTTTGTGCGAAAACTTGATGTTTGGAGTGTCGGAATGGAATTCTGACGCTTCCAACAGGTCTGGAATGATAAATTTAGGCTAGGAGAGGTATTAGTTTAATTTTCTTGAGTGTCGTTATGAATTTGAGGAGTTGGCGGAGAAATGCGCCTTTAGGCCCTTTTTGTTTCAGGGGTCATCTTGAGTAAATGACCTCCTATGACATTTTCATCGATTCCATTGATTCCAAAATATGTTTTCCACTCAAAAAACATAGAAGGTTTGTCAAATTTGGATTCCGTTTTAATACCGAGCCCTCATTTTAGTTTTCTAAAATTCCTGCAGACTAAGTGTGGATCACGATAAGATGCACGACGTGCTACTTATCGTGATGGCTCACTATTTTAGTTGGAATTCAATCATGATAAGGAGCATGACGTGATCCCTATCGTGATCCATCAATTCTGTCCCAAAAAAACAGTTTTTAATCCTTTTAACCCCAATTTCTTCCATTCATTTCCACATATCATTTTCCCCGTTTTGAAGCCCAAAAATCCTCCCAAACTTGATTCAAAGTTCAAGGAAGAGATTTTCCATCTTCCTCAACTTCGTGGAGCATAATTGGTATGTTTCTTATTCCT
>JBDJHY010295530.1:0-10003 GCA_039654485.1 Withania somnifera | reverse complement strand
GAGTTTGTACTCAAATGTAATGAAGGTCAATGCATGGGGTCAATTTCAAAACGACATGAAATGCCATTGGAAAACATCTTTAAGGTTGAGTTATTTGACATATGAGGAATTGATTTCATGGGTCCTTTTCCTCCTCAGGGAAATAGGTATATTCTCGTAGCCGTTGATTATGTGTCAAAATGGGTAGAAGTTGCGGCGTTGCCAACTAACGATACCAAAGTGGTGCTGAAATTCGTGCAAAAGCATATATTCACCAAATTTGGGACTCCAAGGGCCATAATTAGCGATGGGGGATCGCATTTTCGGAACGCTTGGTTCAAAGCATTGCTCGAAAAGTACGGTGTCACGCATAAGGTTGCAACTACCTATCACCTGCAAACTAGTGGGCAGGTAGAAGTGTCAAATAGGAAATTGAAGCAGATATTGCAAAAGACAGTCAATGCACGAAGAAAAAATGATGAATACCGTGATGGTGTAAAAAGGAAGACACATTTCGGTGCACACCTCCCCAATCAATTTGGATTTATTTTATTTCTAATTAAGTTTCAACTAAATTCTTAAATTAAGTGAAAAGGTGAAATACTTGAGATTTATGTGACATAAAATATATCCAAATAAATTTGGTGCAATCATCAATGAATAAAACAAAGTAGGAGAAGCAATGGGCGACGGTCCCCAAACATCAGAATAAATTAATTGAAAAAGGCCATTGCCAAAAACATAGGAATGTGAAAAAGGTAAAAGTCGACTCTTTCATAGTTGACCAGGTTTGCAAACATTAGGAAATTCATAATTAGAAATAGAAAGCATAAATTTAGACACAAGCCACCGAAAAACATCTTCATTTGAATGAGCTAGTTATGTGATGGTATTATATGTCACATAGTACATATAAAACCCAAGAAATAAAGCATGTTCTTGAGTAAGAACAGTGTGTTTTAATGTGGTTTATAGGTATTTTAAGGGTTAAGTTCAATATCAGTATGTTTGGAGCAATTGTATAGAAAAAGGGCAGTTTTACAAAAGTCTTGGACGTTTCTCCTATCACTAGATGGCTCATCCAAGCCCATCTCCCAAAAAGAAAAGCACTAGATATGATGGCCAAGTCAGAATGTGGATTGGGTAGTTTACCCACTAACAGACGGTTCACTGGAATCTATCGCCCAAAAAACATAACACTGGATAGGGCTAAAGACCAGACGACTCAAGAGAAGGTTTGTCATATGGAAGACAATTCATCCAAGACCTCTTGCCTGACTGGAAGATTACTGCATGGATAATCCAAGGATAAATAACAAATCTGAACTCACAATAATTCATCAAAGTAAAGTTCTTACTCAACCAAATATCAAGTCCATAACAAAAAAATGTCAACTAATCATTCCCGAGCAACTTATTAGAGTATCAACTTTTAAGTGAAACTACTTATCTCATATCCAAAGAGTAAACCAGTACTTAACCTGTCTGAAGAAGGCCTCCCTCTCAAGACCATTTCACAATTCATGGTAATAACCCCAGTTACTATGACGAGGACTCATATGTGGAGTCCATAGAACCTCTGTTAGTCTTCATTCAATAAGTTTGGTCGTGGTAGGAAGGGTACGTCCAATGCAACCGAAAGCCATACTCGATTTTCAATAGATATTTCTAATCAATTTCAAGAGAACATAACTAATCTAGTAAATTTAGGATCACAATATCATATTAATAACAGGGTAAATGGAACCCATTAATAATATACATATGAGAAAAATAGGTACTCTATGACAAACATGCTTACAAGAATATGAATCAACAAATACCTATCGATATGTGTGACACACTATCCAATACAACGAAATGAAATACAAGTCTTTCTCATGTACCTTAGCAATACAAGAAATCACACATTGGATAGTTTCTTTGGTTTCCATATCTATATCATAGTAATACTATGAATAACACATTAACCAATTACCTTTTATTATGTCAATATCATAGAAATACCAGGAATTACACATCGGCCAATTACTCTTTATATCATATTAGTGTCAACTAAATATCCTCATGTTCAATTAATATGAATTAATACACTTTGTGTGTTCAACAAAGTTTTGAAAACAGTTAAGCCTCCACTTGACATCAATGAGGAACATCTATCAAACTGGGGCCTTTCCTTCTCGCTGGGTGCTCGTCTCCACAAAATTTAGTCAAATATGAGTTATATATGAGAAAACAAGAAGTTTGATACCAAATTTATATTTTGTAGTTCTGGTCCAAAATCAACCCCAAAAAGCAAAAATCAAGGGTCTATAGATTTTCAAAAATGTTTGTTAAAAAAAGTTTTTCATGTCTCAAGGATCATAACTATGGAATTTCGTTGAAATCGAAGTAAGAATTGACCCCAAATGTTGAAAATACATAATCAAGGTTTTATAAAAGTACCCATATTTTTTACCTTAAAATCAGCAATTTTACAAGTCAAAATAGAGAAATTATTAGCGGGTAATTAAAGACATAGTGTGCTAGAAACTTAGCCAAGTGATAAACCTCAAAATCTACCCTTGAAAATCCCCCAAGAAAGATCTCAAAGTTAAAAAAGGTGAAATAGGGATAAAGGGTTGTGAATAGTTATTTTAATCACTAAACTACATGTATTTAACCCTACATAGTCACGACATCAGTTTTGGCTATTACGAAGAACAAATGAATGTGCCTACCACTTTACTGTATGCGATCGCAACTCGGAGGTCAGACGATTCTGACCCTCAACTAGTCTAACTTATGTGATCACAATTAGTAGGTCACGCGATCACGATTCACTAGTAGCTCGATCTTAACGATCGTGACACAAGGTTATGTGATTGGATGAAGGTTTGTGCTTGTAAAACAACTGATCTATGACAAAAAAGTTCATCAAATTTAGTTTTCGATAGGACCCTAGAGATTCATTCGGAACCTCGTGCAGACAAACTATTTATGCTAACCTACTAAATTCAATGTTCAGGACTCTATGGAACCATCAGAATGAAAATATGAGGCCTCCTTGGCCAGATACCCCCAAGGTTACTAAAAATGGAAACTTTACTCAAGAAGGTTAAAACACACGCGGATCTTCCAAAAATTATTTCAATTTTTTACCTAACCCTAAAATTATCTCCTATATCCAACAGAATTGGGGGAATTCAAATACGAGCATTCGATAATCAAATGTTGACAAAAGTCAAACTTTGATCTTAAAACTCAACTTCATTCTGTCTAACAAGCCAAACCCAATACAAAAAGCCTAGAACTGAAAACAAAGGTCCTCATGGGCTAATTTCAACATTCCTAGGTTGATAAAATTGAAGAAATTCCACTCCGAGACTCCGAACTTCAAATGATGCAAAAAAAACACCAATTTTTAGTACAAATGCTTCTAAAACATGAAAAACTCTCAAAGTTCACATCTTTAGAGAGTTCAACTATCAAGTTTCATTCAAAACTGAGTTCAATTTGGTAATTAAAATTCCATTTATTATAATTAAAAGCTTGGGTACTGAAAACCCAAGGTGAATCTTCTAAAAATAAAGAACTAAATATAAATCATGTTTATAAACCCAAAGATAGCAAGTATTTGGATTAAACATCTTAGCAAGAGTTCAATATTTGAAAACTTAATATCCAAGATTTCCCTAAAGAGTAAAAAAATTTAAAAGATATTTTAAGAGGGTTTTAAAACTCCAAATATGGTAGAAAATATCTTCAAGTACTTATATATGAGTTCAAATTTATGTAAAAAGACTAGATTTCTCCTCATTAAAACATAGAAAATTTTCTTGGAAGCACCGGTACGGATGGCCCAACGACCCGTACCTACTCCATATTGTCCATATGAAATCACCCTTGGCTTATACCTCTTCATACAGCCCATACAAAAGGCCGCCATGGCTAGTACCTCTTCATACGACTATCTGACCGCAACAAAGCAACTTAGGATCTATTTTTAAATAGACTTTCTGGGTTCATTCAGAACCCTATATACATAAACCAAAAATAAATTTTATACCCAAAAAGATCATCAAATGAGAATTCGAGGTCTCCTTAACCTAGTATCTGCCATGGTTGATAAAATAGAATCTTTTCTTTTAAACACCAATATGCACTCAAAACCTCTATAAAACTATTTGAATTTTCTTCTAAATAGATAATGACCTTCTAAGTTCAAAAATATTAATGGAATTCAAATATGAGTGTTTGATTATTAAATGTTGACCAAAGTGTAATTTTAGCCTTAAAACCAACTTATCTCGTCAAAAGAGCAAAAATCACCATGAAAATCCTTATATTAAAAAAGAAGGTCCTCCTAGATCAAATACCACATTTTGGAGCTAATGGAAATAAAGTAATTTATTCCAATACTTGAAACTCCAAATATTGACTAAAGTCAACTATTTCAACTTAAAGGCTTCCAAAATTAACAATTTCTCAAAACTTATAATGTTTTGCATTGGTTTTAAAAATAATCACGTAAAATGATAAAGGGTGACATAGGGTAACTATTGAGAAGGTAAAATGGTAATTTCATAATAAATTCCACAAATGACCTTTAGGGTCATTACACCATAGTATAGTATGCGACCCTTTTTTTGGTCCTCTCTAGGCATGACAAAGACATTCTTCTAGTTGAAGGTAAGTGGATACCTATGTTTCTGAGGGTATAGACTTACTCTATTCATTTAGTGGTGTTCATAGTAGCCCAATAAGGAGCTTTGTTTTAGGATGTAGTTGAAGTTGCTTAGGAGGTTGAGTTGATGGAGGGAGAGGACTTTGTGGATTTGAGGGATAAGAGGTCATATACTTTTGGTTAGTTTTATGGTACCTTATCAGGAATAGAGGTTATATTGGAAGAGTTCTTTTCCTTTCCATCATATGAGATTTTGTGTAGCTACGCATAATTTTGAGGGTGACTATTTAGAGTAAGGTCCTTCACATGGGTATTCCTAGTATTCTTTAGGAAAAGGTTATCGGGTTTAGTCTTAGAGGATCTCAGGCAATGGTATCTACATATATGAATTAGGTTCATCTCAAAATAGTATGGTACTTATATCTTGATTTACTTGTGGTGAGCCCAGCCACATGTGTATTACCCACAATCGAAAGAAAAAGGCCCATAACAGACTTTTCAGAATCCAACTTCGAGTAGTAGAACCTACAAATAGAGGTTGGGGTGGTTTTCATTCTTGTAGGGGTGATCAGTCTACAAGTAGAAGAGGTGGTAGAGGAAACTCTCTATCTAGTGGTAGTAGAGGCTAGTGTTATGCTTTTCATAGTAGGCTAAATGTAGAGTATTTAGATATGGTTATCGTAGTGATCATCCCAGTATTCCATTGACCTTCTATGTAGTTTGATCTTGGATCTATATATTCCTATGTATTTACCTATTTTTTTTTCTAGATTTGACTTCATATATGGTTTATTGCTTGTGTTTTTTCATTTTTCTACCCCTGTAGGTGATTTTTTTTATGGTGGATCGAGTGTACCGATCCTTTGTTGGGAAAATTATAACACTTTGATAGACTTGATCATCTTGGATCTGGTAGATTTTAATTTTATTTTAGGAATGGATTGGATTTTCCTCTACCATGTAGTCTAGGATTGTTATACCATGGTTGTTACCTGAGAAATGTTCAAGTATTCTAGAGTTAAAGTGCAAGGTTCTAGAGGTTATTATCCTGGTAGAGTGATCTCCTTCCTTCATTATAAGAGGTCAGCTGAGAAGGGGTTCCTTTTTTATTTAGCTTTGGTTCATGATACAAGTGTCGATACTCTTTCTCTAGAGTTGATTTTGGTTGCTTGTGATTTTTTGGATGTGTTTCCTACAGATCTTCCAAGTGTCCCTCAAAACAGAGACATTGATTTAGATATAGGAACTAAGCCTATTTCAATCCGTTTTTAACGAATGGCTCTAGTGGAGTTGAAGAGTAGTTACAAGACTCGTTAAGTAAGGGTCTTATTTGGCCGCGTGCATCCCTTTGGGGGTGCTCCAGTGTTGTTTGTGAAGAAGATGGATAGTTCCATGTAGATTTGTATCTACTACAAGTAATTGAACAAAGTAACCATCAAGAAAAATTATTCCTTCCCATACAATGATGATTTTTACTAGTTGTAGGGCACTATAGTGTATTCTAAGACTAATCCAAGGTCTGATTATGGTTAGCTAAAGATTAGGGAATAAAATATCTCAGAAATGGCTTTTAGCACCCGATATGGTCATTATGAGTTCTTGTTTATGTCCTTTAGGTAACTAATTCCTTGAAAATATTTATGGAGTTGGTGAATAAAGTATTTTAGCCTTATATTGATTCCTTTATGATTGTATTCATTAATGAAATATTGGTGAATTCTAGGAATGAGTCAGACCATGTTCAACATTTGAGAATTGTGCTATAGTGATTGAGAGGTTGTTCCTTCCCAGTGATCAGAGGATCCCAAGGTGAGTTTTCTAAGCCTTAGTGCCTTATTGACTTCAGCACCAATATTGACATTATCGGTAGAGAAGAAAGCTTTTCAATTTATTATGATTCATATAGTGTTGGCTTCAGGTATACATTAATGTATTAAGGAAAGGTGATTTCTTATGCATTGAGGTAGTTTAAGGATCAAGATCACAACTACTCGACTCATAATTTAGAGTTGGCAGTGGTAGATTTCACGCTTATGATATGGAGGCACTATCTACATGGTGTTCACTATGAGATTTCCATTGAGTACCATAGTCTTCCGTATATAGTAAGCTAGAAGGAGCTCAATTCAAGGTAGAGGAGTTGGATTGAATTATTGAAGGACTATAATTTCACTATTCTATACCATTTGCAAAAGACAAATATGGTGGTGATGCCTTGAGATAGAGAATAGTCAGTATTGGTTGTTTTTCTTTTCTATCAATTTTAGAGAGATTATTAGACTTAGACCTTCAGTATTTGGCTAAACAATTGATTAGATTAGAATTGTCAAACTCTAAGAGGATCTTAGCTAGTGTTGAAGCATGTTCTTCCTTAATTGACCAAATTCAACAACCTATTTGAGGATCACCAGTTGAGTATTATTCTTGATCAAGTGTTGTGCGGTGAGGCCAGTAGGGCCACTATTGGTTAGATGGGGTTTTGAGGTAAGAAAGTTGTGTTTGTGTACCAAGGGTCAGTGATTTGATTTAGTTGATTTTGTACAAGGCTCACAACTCTTGATATTCTATCCACCTAGGTGCAGCTAAGATATATCGAGATTTGAGAATTTTGAACTGGTGGAGTGGGATGAAGAGAGATATTGCATAGTTTGGTTCTTAGTGTTTAAACTATTAGCAGGTTAAGTTCGAGAACCAGAGACCGATTTGTTTGATATAGAGGCTTCCAATTCATATGTAGAAGTGGAAGCGAGCAGCTATATACTTCATATAAAGGTTTCCATGTACTTCTAGAGGCCATGAATCTATTTGGGTTATAGTTGATAAGCTGACCAAGTCTTTACACTTTAGTTTGGTTTATTTACCCTACAATGCAGAGAGATTTGCTCAAATATACCTCCGTGAAGTGATTTAGTTGCATAGGGTCATAGTCTCTATTTTATCATATCATGGCACTCAGTTTACATCCTAATTCTGGAGGACTATTCTGAAAGAATGGATACACCGGTACATCTCAGTATAAGATTCCACCCGTAGACTGATGACTAGTTTGGGAGGACTATTTAGGTCCTGGAAGACCTATTGAGGGCCTATGTACTTGGTTTTGGGGGTTCATGGGATCATATGTAGCATTGAAAGTGTTCACGTATAGTAATAGCTATCACTCCATTATTTAAATGGTGCCATTTGAGACATTGTATGGTAGGAAGTATAGTTTCTAATAGGGTGGTTTGATGGATTTTAGGCTATAGTTTTGAGTACATATTTGCTCTGTGATTCTTTTGATAGGATTCATATGATACAGGATAGACTTCAGGCATTGTAGACTAAGTAGAAGAACTACACAATTGTATACTTTATGCCATGGAGTTTAGTGTTCATGACTGCGTATTCTTGAGAGTGTCTCCTATGTGTGATATGATGAGATTTGGTAGAAGGAGAAATCTTAGCCCCAGGTATGTCTTGATTTTTGAGATTTTAGAGTGATTTGGTAATGTTACTTATTATTTAGCCTTGCCTTCTATCATTTCAGCCATCCATATGATATTCCATATCTCCATGTTATGGCATTACATTTTGAATGAGTCTTATGTGCTCCATTGGCACTCCATTCAATTGGATAAATGTAATTTATTGAGGAGTCGTTTACCAATTTAGCTAAGGATATCAGGAGGCTGAGGTCCATAGAGATACCTATGGGTAAGGTTTAGTGGAGGCAACTCCCGGTCAAGGAAGCTATTTAGGAGATTAAGGATGAGATTGGGCACAATATCTTCAGTTGTTCGAGCCTTCAGGTACCTATCTTATGACTTTTAAGAATGGAAGTCTTTTTTAGTAGTGGATGATGTAATGATCCTTTTGTTCATTTCTATACTTATATGTTTTCTCACATTAGAGCTTTCCAATAACTACCCTGGGTCATTTATGACCTGTTGGGAGTAGTAGTTTGGTTCTATAGAATTTCGGTTGAGACTTATCTCATTTTCCCTATTTAAGAGCCTAAACTTAGGTAATCATAGACTTTAAGTAAATATTCTTTGAAGACGGGCTCAGAATTGGATTTCAATAGTCCTATTAGCTCCAAAGTTTGGATTTTTCTTTGGGAAGACCCTTGATTCAGGTCTAGGAGTTTTCGGTGTGAGTT
The DNA here is from genome assembly GCA_039654485.1 of Withania somnifera. NCBI lineage: Eukaryota > Viridiplantae > Streptophyta > Magnoliopsida > Solanales > Solanaceae > Withania > Withania somnifera. The sequence goes on along the minus strand of JBDJHY010295530.1, from coordinate 1,217 downwards.
TGTCTCATCTGATGATATAACAGTTGGTTTGACTTTGGTTAAGATTCAATAATAGGAGCATTAGATTCAAAATCAGACAATGCGATCAACTTTATTTCCTAGTAAAAAACCATAGTATTGCCATAGGGAGATTACTATTAACAAGAATCTTGAACTTCCACCTTTCTTTGGGTAATGTTTCTTCAATCATTTTCCACCATAACCATGATTTTCTCCATTTTTATCCTCGTATAATTCTTATATGTTCTTATCTTTTAGATGTTTGGTTTTAATTACTAGTGCAATATGGAAAGGACTCTACCCGTTGATTGGTTCCCGTCGCTCCTTGGTATGTAAATTCTCCATTATAATTTTTCAATTTTGAAATGTTTTATACTTTCATCTTCTTCTTCTTTCGGACGTTTGGGACTAATGCTTTCCCAGATTGTTATTATCTTTTTAGTATGAGTCTCTAATAGTGATTGTTATTATCTTTTTAGTATAAGTCTCTGATAGTGCTTGATAATCTGTGGTAACATTTGTTTTTAGGTTCCGTTAGCGAGTCCTGCGATCTATTTTAGATCCGAAGTTTGGCTATATCCAAAAATAGTATAACTTATATTTTTAGATTTGTGTTGATGTGTATATTGTCATTTTTGTAGTCAACCCCATTTGGAGAATTTTCAAAGTTGGCGAGCTGATTCTCATGGTTTACAATAGAAATTCATCGGATGCCAAGTTGTCCTTGTCTTACTCTGCTTGGTATTAGTCATATAATTGTTATAACTGTGTTATTTAGCATCCTTTGAATTGGGTTTCATAGGTTGGAACTGTGGCCTTTGTTCGTTCTTCTTCTACCTTCTTCTTCTCTTTTTTATTGGCATTCTGTGTCTACAATGCCTTTGACCTAGATTTGGCCCTGTGGTGGACTTAAGTGAGACTTTGGAAGTATAGGATGCATTATTTTGGGTTGGTATTTGGGTCCTGCACTTAAATTTGGGATGGTTTGTTACTTTTAGATGTGATAGTTGTAAACTGGGCATGCACAGGGTTGGTAGGGTAGTTGTAGTAGTTGTTTGATTATATATTCATGCAACGCGCATTCGAAAGAGATTTCTATGATGATTTCACTATACTTTGGGGCGATGGACCTGTATCACCATGTCACGACCCGATTTCTCGGATCATGATGGCACCTACTATACCACCAGTAGGAGAACCAAACCCCGTAGTCTGTA
>JBDJHY010295520.1:0-10004 GCA_039654485.1 Withania somnifera | reverse complement strand
TAGAAGGTACCAAGGCACCTAGGACCTGGCATGTAAGTAATTTATGAAGGTTCTACCAATAAATGTCTTGTTATTTAAATTCCTATTTAATAAAATACCTCTTTAATACATTTTATAATTTTCTCTTTTTATATTTGTATGGATAAAGTACCATTAAATTGACCTCGTCAATCGAGAGCTCAGTTCGGTAAGAATACCGCCGTCATAATTGAATCAACCTCGCTGCATCAAGAGCTCAGTTTGTCCAAAAGAGCCGCAATCATTAAATCGACCTCGTCAAAGCGAGAGCTCGATTCGGCAAGAACATCACAATCATTATTAAATTAACCTCGTCAAATCGAGAGCTCGGTTCGGCCAAAAGCACCATAATTATTAAATCGATCTCGTCAAAGCGAGAGCTCGATTCAGCCAAAAATACCATAATTATTAAATCAACCTCGTTGAATTGAGAGTTTGGTTCAGCCAAAAGTATCGCAATCATTAAATCGAGCTCGTCAAAACGAGAGCTATATTTGGCAAGAATGTCGCAGTCATTATTAAATCGACCTCATAAAATCAAAAGCTCAATTCGGCCAAAAGCACTGCAATCACTAAATCAACCTCGTCAAAGCGAGAGCTTGGTTCGGTAAGAACGTCGCAATCATTATTAAATCGACCTAGTCAAATCAAGAGCTTAGTTCGGCCAAAAGTGACACAATCATTAAATTGACCTTGTTAATGCGAGAGCTCGATTCGGGAAGAACATCATAATCATTATTAAATCAAACCCGTTGCAAAAGAAGCTCAGTTCAACAAAAATGTCGTACTCATCGCGAAGTAAAAATCGCCTAGCTAAGACTCGAAAGAGCCAACCTAAATACGAATTGAATTACTATATATTATCATTTAAGTGGTAACAGGAATACCAAAGAGCAATAGGAAAAAGGTGGGCTATACGCGAAATGGCGCAGTAAAAACAAAGACTGGATCCAAGGTATGTGACTCTTCTTGAATTAATCATTTAATGTTAGAACTCCATAGATAAATATCTAAAAGTTAAATCGATTTTACATAGGTTGTCCAAGACTACCTCGCGCTTAAAATCCTGGTGTAGACAGAAATATAATTAACTATTCAAGAAACAACAAAGAAAGAATAAAGCTCAATTGTATTGATAAAAGTCAAAAGGTACAACTCCTCAGGGAAGGAGGGAAAAATCCATACATCTCAAAATACAAAAAAGTTCAATAACGTCTACCCCATAGTGCAGCTCTACCTCGACCCCTCCCCTGCACAGGAATAACGGAGGAAGGCGTCGCCTAGCTCGTACTAGCCATCATATCCCTTCGGAGATATTGGGGTTGCTTCTTCACATCCTCATAAATAGCCAGGACATTGTCCAAAATTGCCTTGTTCTTCTTAAAAGTAGACGAGGTCTCCCCCTGAGTAGTAGCCAAGCTAGCTAGCAGGACGGTCAACTCATTAACACGCTCCTCCACCTCGTCCATGGTAAGGAGACCTGCTTCCCAGAACATGATCCGCTCGTATTCTCAAATTTGATCTCAAAAATGGTTTATTTGACTTTTCGATGCTTAAAATCAAGCTCGAGCTGAGTTGCCTTAGCCTTCCAAAATGCCACCGACCTCTCCATATTGCTCGACAAAGTGCGAACATCACCTCGGAGAACCTCTACTTTCCGCGTTAACTCCTTACTCTCCCCCCAGAGGTAGTCCCTCTAATCTCTCCACTCCCTTATTTTTCACACCAAGCCTTAGATTCTGCATTCTGGGATAGGCAAGACCTAAAGTATCAGATGAACTCGTCCTTAAGTTGCAGCTCTCTATCCCTTTTCTAGAGAAGTTGCTTAAGGAAGAAGTTCTCCCTCTCCATTCGTTCAAGGGTATAAAGGATAAGTCTCTGAGAGAACATAATAGAAAAACATTAGGGAAAAAAAAGGTAGGAAGAAAGCAAAACATTCTTATTTCCATTAATAAAGGCGCAGAAGCCCGGAATATTTACAAAGCTAAAGCAACTAAGGAAAGTATGAAAATTACAAAATCCTAAAAAGAACTATACATTGTCTCCGCTATAGGGGACGGTCAAGACTGGCTCTATATCTATGGCAGCTCGACTAATAGGGTAGCTGCAGCGGCTTCAACAGTCACCTCGGCAGAGGGCTCAATAGCCGAGCTTGGAGGACCAGCAGAGGCAGATATGGAGACCTTGACATCCAAAAATTCCATGATGTCTGGGTTGGCATCCTCGTCGCAATCCCTTAACTCCTCCATTATTAAAGGAGAAGGGTGCTGGGAAATATAGTGGATCAGCGGTAGCTCAGGACAGTGGAGAATAGCCCAGATTAGATCCTCTGTCACCCGAGACTTGGCACCGACATCGCAGAAGAATCGGTAACTCCTGACTGGGATATTGAAGTAGGCCCTAGCAACCTCATTCAATGCCACCGCCCTGGTAGCAGCGACCAACGACTCACTTATCACGAAGATGTACTCGGTGAAGGCGGTGGTCTTCATGATCTTCATGAAGAAAACCATGGAAAACTCTCCCTGCTGGTCTACGAAGGTCTCCTTAGAGTAGCGCAACTCTACTTCAGCCCCCCATTGTTTTTCTTCGACTATTTTAGCCTCTCCTCGGCCGCTTTTATTTTCAACTTCACCGCCTTTAGTTTCTCTCTCCCCCTGTCCTTAGAGGCCTTCAAACGAGCTTCCAAGTCTACCCATTGCGCTCTTTCACGGCAAGATTCCTCCGCTGTAACATCCACCAAGGCGGACGCTGCCTTTAACAAAACCTGTAATAAAAAAGCAAGTTAGTTGGAAGTTAAGGGCTAAAGAATTGAAGGTTAAAAATACGAGGAAAAAGAAGCCTCACCTCGCTCATATGGGCCACAGATGTCCCTCAGTAGGGACCACCTGAGAAATCCTAGGCCTCTTTGACCTAGGTGCAGGAATCGGGCTCTCTCCTCGGCTTTCCCCCGACTGCTCTGAGAGATCAATGACACCGGTTGAGCGAGCCGATGAAGGATCAACAACTACCCTAGCCAGCCGGTGTCTCAGGGTCTGCTCAGTAGAAGGGCCAGAACTCCTCCTTTTCGGTACGACGAGGCTTACACGCACCACTGCAGTATAAAAACACAAGTCAATTCAGGAATTTACAAAAAAACACCTCGGTAAAGACATGTTTCTAAACTACCTGGATCTCCTTTCGGTAGGACCTCTGTGTAACGCACCACCCCGTCACTGGGGTTAAGAGTCACCGATGCATGCTTGGAATAGGTTTGGCATCGATGAAGCGACAGTGGCGAGGAGGAATCCGATCGACAAGGGTAAGGTCTAGAGGGGGACGCTGCAAAGCGTCTCATACCTAATTCTACCCAAATTCTAATCCGACATTAATTGGCGCCCGTCTAGCCTAAAAAATAAATATTTACCCTTCTAATCGGACGTTTTGGAAGGAAGAATGACCCAAAAAATACAGAGTGTGCTAAAAAAGTACCACCCCCTAAGAACACCTGAGTTCTTTACGGTAAAATAATATTTGGACAGGTCGAAAGACGGGACCACCCCAACTTCGCAATAGACCAAGGCGAAACCCACCACGCTGCACACCGCGTTAGGGGTCAATTGGTCAAGGTTGAGATTAAACGATTCCAAAATACAAAGTAATAAACGGAATAAGGGAAACCTCAAACTAGCCAATATGTGCTCAGTGTACAGGGTACAAAACCCCAAAGGGGGTAAACAAGCCCTGTCACCAGCAGAGGGGAGGCCAAATTCAAAATCATAAGGGAATCGATGTTTCCTAAGAAAAGGCAACAAATAGTCTGTGGAAAGACTACTTGATATCCTCGTAACCTCTAAATCTTGTTCCCTAGAATTCAGGAGGAAAGAAGTCAAAGACTGCACTGAGGGCAAATTACTACCCACCTGATAAACCCTAGCCTCATACCCAAGAGGAGGGAGAAGATAAAAGGGAAAAAAAGGGAAGAAGATGCAGAAGGAGACGACGGAGTAGAGGAAAAAGACATACTTACTAGTTGTATAACAAAAGAAGGAGGCTAGGAAGTTATGGTATACGCTGCAAGGCCCTAAAGAAAAGCAACAATATGGGGAAAAAAAGATCAAGGGAAATGAGTTGGGTTATATATAGATATATATATTTAGTAAAAAAACCAAAGGTCAAGTAATTATGAAAATTTCTGGGAAACAGGCGAAAAGACATAAAACAGTAAAAGTTTCTTATTCCCCAAACAAAAAAGACAGAAGACGATACGTCTCCTACAAGGATTGTGACACTTGTCAAAAAATTAGGGGGATCATGACACGTGGAGGGAAAAGCGGGAAACAAAAGCAAAAAATCCCGCTCTACCCTTTTCAAAAAGGGAACGACGGTAACACCCAAAGTATTGGCACTGCGGCAAGATTAGCGACAAGCCAGGTTGTCAAAATGATGACTTCAGAAAAGGTATCTTGGCCTTGAGCCAGGTCGTCTGAAAAGACGACTTCAGAAAGGTCACCTCGGCCTTGGGCCAGAACTCCTTAAAAGACGACCTCATATCGGTTACCTAGGTCATAGGCTAGCTCGTTGAAAAATACAACCTCTCACCTCGGTAACGATTCATCTTAGCTCACCCTAGGACCCCAGGAGGGACCTCGGTAACGTGGTGGAAATGTACAAATCCGGCCAGGACTGTGCACAACACCAGCACCAGCCATCTATAGACCTCGGGGAAGAAACCCGGGGGACACCCCCATCATCCCCACTGGGGCACTAGTCGAGTGGCATAAACACACACATTGACTCCGGGAGGGAGACTACTGTAGAATAGTGGTAGCAAAGGATTAATAGTAATTAATAATTACTATTAATTGCATAATAAATGGAGAGTAACGGTAGGATAATTATCATCAATAACCGTTGAGGAAATCTTTCCCATTAATACTCTCCCACTAACAGTCGTTGGCGGAATCTTGCCCATTAATAAAGCCACTACTGTTACAAGGAGAGTCGTTATGACCACTATTACAGCACCCACTAGGATGGCTGTTATAGGAAACCGCTATAAAAGTCCAAGAGAAGAAAGACAAAGGTACGCTCACTATACTACTCACAAATGTTATTGGAATTCTATCATTGTTAAGACTAACTTAAGCATCGTAGAACTACCCCGGGGACCACCCTGGACCTTGTTTTGCAGGCACTCTCATATATTATTGTTGATCACAACTATCCGACCTATTTATCTTTAGTTACTGTATTGATGATTTATCAGGACTCATCAGTCATCATAGAATATGTTTGAATTTTACACTTTATTGTCTTTTTTCTTACCTAACTACTTCCCTTTTTAATAGTCTTATTATTGAAATTTCAATATTTTGGCCTTTCATTCTTCTGGACACAAACTTCAATATAATTCTCAGCATGGAGATTTTCAATTTGCTTAGAAATTACGGCAATTCAAAGAAGTTTATACACTAAATTTATTTGTTTTTAAAAACTTTAACATTATAAAATATTATCATTAGGGTTTATCGGTCTTTACAATATAATTAGATAAATTTAACTATTAAAGAGAAAAATACTTTTTACTAAAAGAGATTATTTTCAGAAATAACTGAAAAATAGCTAGAAATAAAGAAAATAATGCTCAAAATTTTGTGTGGAAACTCCTATAGAAAGGTTTTAGTGAAAATCTCAATGGAAACTACTACTACTATTATTACTAGTATTAAAGTGAGACGAGTTTAAATAAAATAACATTGAACGGTAAACAATTATAATATCAGCTCTAATTTATTAAAATTAAGGTATAATTATTAATATTTTTGTTTATGGTATGTTTGGAAGAGAGTCAGTATGTGGGGTATATCATGAATTTGGGTTATGGTGAGATGATACTATTATTTCGAAAAAACTAGCTTTTAACGCTTAATTAGTGGTTTTGGATGAGAGCCTTTGGAAATAGAAAAAAAAAAAGGTAAACTACATTAGGAAAAAAAATTATAGGGGTCAACTAGTTTTCGAAATTACTTTTCATATCGCTTTCTAGGAACAATACAACATAGAGAGTTTTAATGCATAACTTGGGCGCGATATAATACTAAAAAAACCTTCTAGATACATACGAGGGATCGCGATACATTACTCAAGTAATTAACTCCTCCAGATACATGTGTATACATATTAAATCATCTAAATACATGGTTAGACACGTAATAACTTATGTAAAGTTAAGTCAAAAGGTATGGTATAGCAGCCTTTCGCAATATATCCGATGTATCATGAGTTATGTATATCGCCTAAGTTATGTATCACGACCCCTAGTGTGTATCGCATCTAAAAAAAATGGTATATTCCGTATTTTTTAAGAAAATAGTGAAATAAAATATAAATATGATAAAAATATTTAATTAATTATATAATTTATCCAAAAAAATCTTATAAAGAGCGTTATTTTAAAAAATAGCTATATATTATGTGAATTCAAATTTAATTAATCGAGTTTCCAATGCTTATATCAAATTAATGGTGAAAAAAATAAAAAGAATACAGTGGGTATGTGAGATTTTTGACCTATCGATCATTAATATGCTTGACCTACTAACAGGATGTATTTTGAGGCTATAAATAAATACCACTAATTATTTTCAAGATTTTAAATTGTATTAAGTACACTTAGTCAACTAACTAGTTAATCTACAACCCTACAAATTCAAACACCAAGAAAGAGTAGATATGATGTGCGTTTTCCAAAGCAAAAACCATGTGAGTATAATGTTGATTTGGACCCCATTTAACCAATTAAATCACTCCCATTAATGTGTTATAATATGCTTACTAATCTTATGATTGGTTTAGAGTGTCGAAAATGAACGACCTTTTTATGTAAAAAAATTGAAAAATAGCCGTTTAGTAAAAGATTATCTTTTTATTGTGTTTGCTTCGCATACGGATAATTCATATTTAACTTATAGCTAGCGGATTTTGAAATAAGCAATCGATAATCCATAAAATAAGGAATAAATTTTATTATTTAGCTACAAAAATTATTTATCGATAATTTTAGTGATCCCTATAGAAAATTTAAAAAAAATTGATGAAAATTTCATCCTAAAATGAAAATGTATATGCTTTATTTTTATTTTTTATTTTTATTTTTGATTTGGAAGGACTCAAATGTCATCCAACTATTAGGAAATCGACATATATAGTTACTGAATGTAACACCTCGAAAGTCACCTAGAGTTTAACGCATTAATTATTTGTGGATTAACTTGAATCTTGAGTCTGAATGTGAGTAAAAAAGGTGTGTTCCTCTTGTAGATATAGGGGTTTGGTTTTCATGTTTGATAAGCCCTCGGAGTCTACTTCATAAAGCAACAAACTGTGTGTCATTTCGAATTTGAAATAGAAAGTTATGTCCCTTTCTTTAAAGTCTTGTAGTATATGTATGATTTCTTTTGATTCTAGCGTACGTTAGTGTTTTTGAGTGACAAAATGGTGTTGTTTTGCATTCCCTGAGGCTTGCTAATGATTGGGGACCAATCCCACATGTTTATACATGTTTGGAAACCTCCAAACATGCTACGGTAGGAAGTTTGGCGTGATTAAAAAGGTGTCACGTCTAAGAGAAGTGTCCAGAGAAAAATGTCCTGAAGTTAACCGTGTCACCCACCTTATCACGTTGGGGAAGTTGGAGTAGCACCAATCGTGACAAGGTTGGGAGGTAGCCCCAACGTCAATTTTAATTCATTTTTACGCTAAATCAAATCAAAGCTAAGTCTTCTCTCAAAGTCTCTCAAGAACAAAGAGTAGGGTTCTTCTTGAAAGGATCTTTGCGCAACCTTTTCTCCTCAAATTTCTCCGTATGTTTATTCAAATTCAGCTATCTGAGATTTAGCAAGGTTTGCTTCCAAGCCTTGTGCCCAACTACCCAATATTTTAAATTCAAGGTCATGACATGACATAGATATTTTAGGGTGAATCCCATAAATTGTGTTAATATAATTAATTCAAGTATTTTATATATTCTTTTCATGATTATAACTATATATGTATGATTATATTAGAATTGCATAGATTATCATGAATTGAGAAGTTGGTTTAGTTTACAAGTTCAAATCCCTTATGTGGAATCTATATGCATGGTCAATTATGTTTGAGCAAGTTCTCATTATTTGAATTCATATTTCATGGTGTGGTCAGTTATAAAATGAAGTTTACAGTATGGTCAGTTGTAGAATGAAGTTTATGCTCATGGCAAGTTTATGAATTATAACCTACGAGTTGGTTGTAAGAGTTTAAGTACAGATCATGAGTTAGTTAATTAAAAGAAGGCTAGAAAATAATGTTGTGACAGTAATATGGCAAAGACAGACAGTTTATGAGTTCATGGGCTCTTATGTGGACAGATAGTTTATGAGTTCATGGGCCCTTATATGGTCAAAACAAATAGACAAATTCAATTTATTTTTAATTCATGGTCAATTTTGAGAATAGTATTAGCACCAAGCAAATTTGAGCAATTAAGTCCTTATCTTATATCCTGCATAGCCAAACTATAGTAAGTTCATGGCCTAAAGTAGCGTTTACAGTTTAGGCTTAGTGGATCCACTAGAAAACAGTTCATAACCCTTACTTTGGCAGGTTTAGAAACCCAACATAGGGATATATATTGGACTTTGTAGTCTTGTGCATAAGATATGTCGATTATAGAACCTCTCAGGTCAGTTATGTGGTCAGGTCAATTAACTTGGTCAGAAATAATAGAGTTAAGGGTAACAGAAATAAAATAAGACTTTTATTATATTATTAGCTTATTTCTTATTTGAATCAGCAGGTGGCAATTGAGGTATGCGTTATGTGTTCAAGTATTGCATAGCCAGATTCTTATTTATTGATAAAGCTTGTTGAACTAACTCTCCCGCATGCTCAGTATATTCAAACGTACTGATCGCATACTTTCTTGCGATGCATGGCTTTTATTCATCTAGGTTTCGAAAACCTTCCAGACGTTTGTGGTTGACTTGGACCTTCATTTGTAGAAGAATTGAAGTAGAGTGGTGGAGTCCCCACTTGATTCGAGAACAAGAAATTTTTCTATGTTATTTCCTTTGGTTTATAACTTAGGTTTTGAGATATTAATATTATTCAATTTTTGCCCAGCTAAGGGCATCGTCCTAACTTATTTTCAGTACTTAGCTTGTTAGTCGATTTTAGACAAACATTGTATCAAACTTGGATGTTGAGTTTTCATGCTTATTCAGCTAACTAATTATTGATTGAGATATGAGGTCCACTTAGTTGATATTTATTATATAATATTGTTTCCGCTGAGATTCAGTAGTAAAGACAGTTATGAGTAAAGTGGTTCTTTCAAAGCTGCTAAGGCAACTTAGTGGCTAAGGTTTAGATTAAATTGCTAAATATATGTTTGTTTTGTATTTATATATTTGAGGGCTCATATATATTTTCATCCTAAGTATTTGTATATTTGGGACTCATATACATTTTCAACCTAAAGTATTATATATTCGGGAATTTACATTTCAAACCTAAAATATTTGTATACAGGGCTCATATATATTACCAATTTAAGTATATGTATTTTGAAGTTCATATACATTTTCCGCCTGAAGTAGCTATTAAGCAGTAGCTACTTTTTATAATTACAAAAACATTAGCTATAGTCCCTCATTTATTATCTAAGTATTAGCTATCTTTCAAATTTTATCATATATCAACGGCTAGAAGAAAGGGCAAAATTCCCAAGTCGTAAATTTTGTAAGTGAAGTTTAGGTTATTTTTCTGGAATTTTAAATCTAAAATTCATTATATTGATGTTTATTCATATCCTTATGATTTGCAAATCATCTCATATTGATTTTAATGAAGCTTCGAAATGGACTGAATAGATTTAATGTGTCAAAATATTTCGAAAAGAAAATCTAAATTTACCCTTTTAATTATTAATAATATATCACTTAACTAATAATTATTATCTAGTT
>JBDJHY010295446.1:0-10005 GCA_039654485.1 Withania somnifera | reverse complement strand
ATCACCTCGTGATACTTATAGTATAAGGAAAACCCAGTTCCAGTTATATCTTTATGAAAATATTCCATACCATCTTGTGGTCGTGGAAGATAATTCATAAAACCCTGTTTTTGGATTAAGTCTAGAAAATATCTATTGTTAATAACCTTTACCCCTCCAAGGTAAGTAAACCACACCATGGTCCCTGCCGACTCATCACTACCATGATACACATGCAAGTGAAAACAACCAAGGATAAAATAGAGAACGTGCTCGAAGTGTAGGAAAGACCATAAGCCACCAGTTAAGCACACATCTCACTTGAATAGTAAAACAAAAACCCAATTCTAATACACAGCTACCCTCAGTAGGCTGGGCACAATATTTGAAGCCAACCGCTAACTATGACCCTGCGTGGGCCTTAAAAGAGTAAATGAGTACAGAAAATAAAAGGAAATGCATACAACTACTCAATATGCCTAGAAACTAGATAACATCCAAAAAGTGTTTAATGTAAACCCAGTCTAAATAGTAGGTACACCTAGATTACCTGGACGCCGACACAAAACCTCGAGAAGCATGATGGAAAACCCCAAAACACTGTGTAAAGGCCTAAAACATCTCAAAACTAGAAAAATAACGATCCAGGGGTCAAAATAGGAATATTGTATCCATATTTCATATAGAGTCTTAGGTAGGAACCGAGATTAATAATGAGCCCTAGGGCCCACAGTCTAAAAATAATCCAAAGGTACCAGTAGGTAGAGCCTAGCTCAGGGAGCGAGTGGTACAAAATTGAGCTAAAATGATAAAGAATGAGAGAGGAATAAATCTCAAAAAGTCTATGAAAATAAACATTTTTCACCATGGGAGAAAGGGTGAACTAAAGGGAATTACCCAGAGAAAACATGAGGAAGATGATAAATAAAGCTCCCCAAACAGCCGCAACACTTTTCTATATTCACAATCGCTATATCTTAGCTGGTACACCTATTAAATAGAGGAAATGAGAGTGGAAACAAGATAAATAAAGAAGGAGGAAATAGTAAAGACTATCATCCATAGGGGTAAAAATCGGGGAAGTTGGGACGAGGCCACTACGGTGGACAAATGGCTGTTAGGGCGAGCCTGGCCTCCCAGGGGCAATGCCGCTGGGGCAGGAATAGTATTGCAGGAGAGAGGTCAAGACTCTAAGGAAAACATCACTAGGTCAGAACCTCGTCCGCTAGGGCAACTCCACTAGGGCGACCCCCGGTCGATAGGGCAACATCGCCGGTGTGACTATACCCATTGTCAGGGTGTTTTGTGCCTAAAACACCCAGCAGTTAAAAATATTTATTTCAAGGGGCCTAAAAAGAGCATTTTGAGCCCAATTTCAGTAAGAAAGATATTCTATTATCTTGGAAACAACATTCCAAATCTAATCGAATCATTGAAATGACCAACCGAGGTCTTTTGAAGGAAAGGACCCCTAGAACCAACTATATCCAAAACCGACCAAAATCTCACGAAGCCACCAAGGCACCCAAAACAACATCGAATACCCTGGGAAACTATCAATAGCCTTAAAAGCCTAAATTTTTATATCAAAACTAATGAAAGCATCAGAATCCCATTCCGGCACTCCGATCACCAGGCACTAACTCCAGGCCAATTATCAACTCTTAATGAACTGAAAATCCACAACCCAACTCAAACTCAAAATGAAAACCCTGGTACATGAGCTAATGGTCCCTCTAGAACAAAGTCATCATTCAGGAGATGATGGAAACATCAAAATTCTAATCCAACACTCTAATCATCAAAAGTCATCACAGGCTCCAAAAAATATTCCAATTAAGCTGAATTTTCACAAAACAACTCAAACTTAAAAAAATAAGACCGGGGCACAAACTAAAGGTCCAACTATACTAAAGTAAGCATTTCAAAACTAATGGAACTTTTGGAATCCAATTCCAAGCACATTTACTAAGAATTCACTCTCAAATTTTACTATTTCAAGGTTAAGCCTTCAAAACAGGAAATTTGAGACAATGGGAAATTGAGCTGCCAGGGAGCCGAGCTACTGGTCCCAGCAAGTAATAAATGAGTTGGGACAACTATTACAAGGTACTTAACATAGAAAGAGCAGAAAAGCAAGAAAACACCAAGCGGGTCATTACACAACTACAAAGATATACACCCTTCCCAAGACCTGGTACCATTGGAAAGTGGATCTACTTCATTAGAGTATCGAAAATAATATATACACAACATACAAGCTCCTACAAAATATAAATAAGTACAAGTCCTAGTATGAACAAAATAAATAAGGTTACAACAGGTAGAAGACACGATTAACTTGAACACCAGAAGCTCACCATAGTCTTTGAATGTCCACTAGCTAATTAGTATAATATTGATGTCTTTAATGACCCATACCAATATATACACCACGAAAATTGTGCATAGGTGTAGTATGAGTACAAAACATAGGTACTCATTAGTCATCATAGGTCGAACAAGCTTAAATAAAGTATAAATAATGTAAAGGTGAGGAAACTAAAATAGGTCGATACAAGTAAATAATGTATCAATGAGAACATAACACAAATAGAGCTAACAACAGGAATGGATAATGATTAAAAAATAAAGGGAAGTAAAAACCCCTAAGAAAGTAATTCTATGTATTTTAGTCTCCCCAGAATGGCAATGCCCACTAAACCCAAAAGCTCAAGTCACAAAAAAGCATACCTAGTTTGCAACGCAACATAAGTAATACTTAAACAAAAGGATACATGGTAAAAGGCAAATAGGAGAGAATAAATGTAAGATAAAGAGAAAATAGAACCCAAATATCCCCCATAAGACCACTAGTTACAAGAAATAAAGGAAAACATACATAACCTGCTTGACACCTCATCCCGCCGATAGATACAAACAGAATATTGAAGAACCCCGCATGACTTCCACCTTAAGCCCGAAGAGTAGAAACAACGTGACTGAATAAATGCAAGGGAGTAGAACTAAAATACAACAGTAATAGGTCTCATCATATTCTAGGGGATTCACCTCCAAACCATAAGCTGCCTCACCTAAATGTCACTGCTTTGGACCCTTCAACGGGTAGGATTAATACCATAACTCGATCCTCGCCATGGCTAGAACCAATATCATGACTCCAGGCATCTCCATGGGTGGAATCAATCTCATAACTCCATGCCTCTCATACTGGTAAAATCAATTACATAATGATACATATAGTTAGGGAAAAACCTCAATTTGGTAATAGCTACAAAAATAGCTCTGTACCGCTCCGCGGTTGTTGATATATAGTTTAAAGAAACTCTTTCTAGTTACATTTAGTCAGAGAAACCCCATTTTAGTATCAATATATTCCCATAATTAGAAATTGATATCGGGTCCCACAAGTCAACTACATAATGCCCGCACTTAAAATAACAAAACATAGATAAAATATCCTTTGTGCAATCTAGAATCGGTCAGAATCCATAAGCTAAGAACCTCTCACCAAAGACAAGGAAATAACCTATCATCACTCCTAAGGTCCCACGGTCGGTCTCAGAAAAGTCGGAACATAAGAACCCGGTCCCCCACCAACTACGTCCCCACATTGGATCTCAGAACAGGATAATAAGCAGGAATTATAGCAAAAAAAGTCAACAAACCTACAAACCCACCCTAATCAACTAGCCATCATAATACAAATACTCTACAAGTCTCAGTCTAGAAGATGAGTAAGCCTAGCCGACCTGGTCGCTGGCGATAATCCTTAAAAAGTGTACGAAATCCCAAACCACCCTAAATATGCTCGAATCATCTTAAAACTAGAAAGATCATAATCTATGAGTCAAGACAGGAAGGGTAAAACCCATTTTCCAAATGCAACTGGTGTTGGAAATCAGGCCTAAAAATGGGTCCTCAGGCCCGCAACGAAAAAAATAAAACTAAAATTACTGAGAGATAGGCCTTAGCTCAAGGAAAAAAACGGTTTGAATTTGAGCTAAAACGGACCCAAAATGGTTCTCCAATCAGCCAAGAAATGTTTAAGATAAGAAAGTTTCAAGGAATAAACATGCGGGATTACAAGGGAAAATGTACCTAAAAGATATGAAAAATAATCTCAAATGCTAAACAAAAGCTCCTCTAATAATCCCCAATAATGAACTACCTTAAACTTCAACTATGCTCAAGGAACAAATTTTTAGAGGAATTTAGAGTTGGGAAATGAGGAAAATGAAGCTAGAAACCCTAGCCCACTATTACTACGAAAAAAGCCCTGCCCCCTCCTTACAGTCAAGTGGCTTATCTATATTAGGAATGAGCCCCGTCATCGTGGCCCTCTATTTTATTATCCCATGTGGTTGTGCCCTAGCCCCCCAGATTGTGATACTTAAATTCCTAAAGCTTCATAAGTGGGACCTTTTGATCCACTATGCTCCATGATCGCAATGAAGGCACTGTAGTTGTTCCATTGACATTAATTCAGTTGTGCAATAGCTATAGAAAATGCACCTATGAGGGGCTCAAAATAGAATCAATCCAAATTTAATAAAATAAATATGCAAACTACATGAAAAGATATTACAGACTCAATAGAATCCAAGAAACGTCAGAATTTGACATTTTGGACCTGATAGAAGTGTCAGAATTCTCATTCGACTTTTTGATCATTAAAAGCTAATCCAGACAAAATTCTTAACTCCAGCTAAATTGAATTTCCTCAAAATAGCTCCAGTCTTAACAGAAGCCCCAAGATTTGAACTAATGGCCATATTAGACCAAAGTCGATATTTTGAAGCTATCATAATTATTAGAATTTAATTCCAAGATCATTTCTAGGATTTCACTCTCAAGTTCCACCATTCCAAGGTTAAACCTCAAAACAGAGAAATTGAGATAATCTCCAGCAGAACTACCAATTAACTGAACTACCAATCCCAAAAGTCATAAATGAGTTAGAGAAGCTATCAGAAGGCTCCAAAAAAAGGAGTAAAACAAGAAAATTATCACATGGATTATTACAGCATCCACTATTAAAAAGGACTTTTGTCCTCGAAAGTGAAGGAAAGAGTAGTACCTAAAGGTTTAAACTAATGGGGACATTGGTCTTGCATATCTCTATCTGCCTCCTTGGTATCCTCCTTGACAAGATGGTGTCCTAACAAACCTTCACTACCATAATCTAAGCTGCCTCACATCTCTATTAATAATGGCCTCAGGCTCCAAAACATAAGTCAAGCAATCATCAAATTGTGCGAAACACTCGGTGAATCACATGTGACAGGTATGAAACATACCGGTGGAGCACAGATACATGTAACAAAGGATGCACAAAGTTAACTCGGGAGGCAAAGTAAGCCTATTAGAAACAACACCAACCTACTATAAGATATCATAGGGACTAATAAACTTGGGGCTAACCGTACCTCACCTACCAAACATGATTCCATTTATGGGAAATACACGTTGAAACACCATTTATTTAACACTAAACTCGAAGGGCCGAATCCTACGATCCACATAATACTTTTGCTTTCTCTGCACTATCTGATGCCTATCCTGTCTTACTCTGACTCCCTTAACTATATTATGGAGCCAGTTTAAACTATGACGCTGAGTCTCCCTACCACAAAACCAACCAATAGATGACCTGCAATTTCTTCTAGGCATCAAACGGTTCCATCTAAAAGATTGAGTGGTAACTATTATTATACAAGAACTCTGCTAAAACAAAGTGCTAATTCCAAATACCATAAAAATAAAAAGAACAAGTCTGTAACATATCCTCGAGTACCTGAAGGGTCCTCTCAGACTGTCTGTTGGTCTAGCAATATATTCAAGGCCACCTATATACCCATATCTATCTGAACTTTCCTTCAGATTGCGATTTAAACTGAGTGCCTCTATCAGATGTGATGGAAACTAGTATGCCATTATACCTAACCACCTCCTGAACATACAACTCAACTAATCTCTCAACACCCCAAAATGAGTCTTTTGGTAGGAAATAAGATGACTTGTTCAATCGACCCAAATACAGTTATGACCTACGGAAGAGAAAGGAAGTCCTGAAATGAAATCTCACCCCTTTTACTCAGGAGTAACTTGACTCTATAACTCACCACCAGGTCTTTAGTGCTCGAACTTCATCTATTGTCAATTTCAGCATTCAGAAACAAAAAGTGAGATCTCTCCTCATACCCCTCCACCAGTTGTGTTGTTGCAAATCATGATACTTCCTTGATATGCCGATATGAATAAAATACCATGATCAATGGGCCTCTTGAAGAAGATTCTGAATTAAACCACCGACACACAATACCATGATCAATGGGCCTCTTGAAGAAGATTCTAAATCAAACCACCGACACACGATCCAAAAAGAGACCATGAACCCACAAAACACTATCAGATTCTACCATAGCCAACTAAAATCATCCATCAGGGCTCACTCTCAAATTTTAACTAGAAGTTCATCCTCATACTAGCATTTCCTAATCTAATCAAATAGTGTAGACCTAGCTGCAATATGTGAAATATCCTAATATGGGCCTGAGATATCCAATCTAACCATCCTGGCTTTCAAAGGATCGAACACACCAAGCCAATAATATCTTAAAAATTTATATAGAGGCTAAGATACTGATGTTGACCGTCTTCCGACTCAAGGAATCTACAACCATGTTATCCTTTCCCGAATGATATAAATACTCAGATCATGGTTCTTTCGGAGCTCAACCCACCTACGCTGCCTTAAGTTAAGATCCTTTTAACTCAAAATATACTGCAAATTGAAGTGGTTAGTGTAGATCTCATAATGAATTCCGTATAATAGATCTTAAATTCAAAAAAAAAAACTACCCCAACCACAATTCATAGGTGAGATAGTTGCTCTAGTGATATGATGGTTGCCGAAAAGCATAAGCAATCACATTATGTTGCTGCATAAGCATATAACCTAACAAGCAAAGAAAGCATTCGGCAATAGTAAGAAATTCCTTCAGCCTCAAAAAAAAAAGAATCACACTCTACAAACCACTAGAAAGGAACATCCTTCTGAATAAATCTAGTCAAAAGAGTTGCAATGGATGATAAAACATGAACAAATCGGCGATATTTCCCATCTAACCCAAGGTAATTGAAGATTGCAATAGGAGTACTAGGTTGAGGCCAGTCACACAGTGCATAACCTTATCCATGTCAACACCAATACCTGCACCAGATACCACATGGCCTTAAAATACAATAGACTTTAACCAAAACTATCATATTAAGATCTTGGCATACAATCGTTCAGTCCTCAAACTCTGAAGCACTGTCTTGGGGTGCTTCTCATATTTCTCCTAACTTTATAAGTACACCAAGATATCATCTGTAGAAATAATCATGAATAAATCCAAGTATTATTTGAACACTCGATTCATCAAGTCCATAAAGACTGCAGGGGTATTAGTCAGCCCAAATGACATAACCCATAACTCATAATGCTCGTATCTGGTTCGAAAAGTAATTTATAGGATATCCTTAACCCGAATTCTCAATTGATGATAACTGGATCTCACGTTTATCTTAGAAAATATAGTGGCATACTGTACGTGGTAAAACAAGTCATCAATATGCAGAAGGGAATACTTATTCTTAATATTTACCTTATACATCTTCATATAGTAAATACACATTCGCAAACTCCCATCCTTTTTATTAACAAACAAAACTAGGGAAACCCATGGCAATATGCTAGAATAGATAAAACTTCTTTAAGAAAATCCTGTAAATGAACAATTAATTCATAAAACTCCACTAGGGCCATATGGTACAGGAAAATAGAAATAGGCCTGATGCCCAACTCAACCTCTATTGAAAAATCAATATCCTACTCGGGTGGGAGGCCAGACAAATCAGCGTGAAACACATCCAAGAAGTCACATACTATAGGCATAGACTCAAGGAAAGGAGGATCAATACTAATATATCTAATATGAGCCAAATAAGTAAGATACCCCCAGCATTAAGCATATGATAATGAAGACAAGATATAACCCAAATCGAGGACTAGATATTAGGCCTCTGCCATACCACCAAGGGTATATTGGGCACAGATAAGGTACAGTCTTACAATAGAAATTTAGGACTGTATAATGAGGGGATAACTAGTCCATATCCAGAATCACATCAACATACAACATATCTAACTTAATAAAACTAGATTGGGTGTCATACCCATGAATAGTCATAATAGATCTAAATACCCAATCCACCATTAGGGCCTTGCCTACAGGAGTAGATACACCAATTTTATAAATAATGGCTCATTATACATAGCTCCACGATTAGGGGGCTTGTCTTTAAGTAGCTTGCTTCCACGTAGGTACAACTGCAGAGGATAGTCTCTAAAAGATTCCCAAACGAGAAAAAAATTACACAAATACATATGAAAAGGTAGATCCAAGGCAAAATAATTATAAATTTGAATGTCCATAAACAAATAACATACCGCTCAAAAATGCATTGGAAGCCTCAACCTAGGATCTGTCAGGAATGGAAATAATCTGACGGTGTCCCCTACACCGTTTCTCACCTTCACTAATCTAAGATACACCCCTATGGCCTCCTCCCATAACTTCCAAGGTTGTGTCTTGTCCACCTCTAGCCAGTGTTACTGCCTGCAATGGCTGAGCGAGAAATATTTTTGTCTGTATGGCCCTGTATTAAGGGAAATATATGGCTATACGACCCAAATCCCCATAATAAAAACACGACCCTAAAACACCACATCTAGTCCCTATGGGAAAATATTTAGCATAGTTCCCATACTCACCACACTGAAAGCAACCCTTTTGGTCCCTAACACAGCTGCTAGAACCCTCAATATGACTATGTGAACCTTAAGTTGTGCCCTTGCTGAGCTAACTACTCTCTCTGACATCTAAAATTTTACTAGAAGCCTAGGATGGATGACTAGAATGATCCCCCGCCATAAACTCTACTTGTGGATTGAAACCCGAGTAACTACCCTAGTGGCGTTGTCTTTTCTTTATGCCCCCTTGGGCCTCAAAAGTCAAGTACTCCATCCTACGGTCATAAATAGATACATCTAAAAAAACTTGTCTTAACAAAAAATCCACTCACCTTTCCTTCAAATATCAAATCTTAGAACGTATGCAAAACGGTAAATCCTCTACTTCTCAATCAACAGTAAGTCTCTAGAATATCTAGACAACTCAATACACCTTGTTTCATACTCTTTCACTATCATCGAACCTTACTGCAACCCTAAGAACTAAGCCCGTAAAATCTCGTGTGTGCTCCTAGGCACATACTAAGCAAATATACAAATAATAAGCAACAAATGAATATATATATATATATATATATATATACACTTTGGCCAAAACCATCTATCAATGGAAAGTGGAGCTACTATAGTAGAGTATCTAAAAGAATATATTCATAATATACAAGCTCTTATTAAATACAAACTAAGTACAAGGCCTGCTAATAAAATAGAGAAGGCTAAAATAGGTGGAATACATGATTAAATGGAAAGAAAGAAGCTTACCATAGTCTCCAAATGTACGCTAGCTAATAATCATGATCTCAATGTCTTCGATGACCCATATCGGTATCTGCACCATGAAAATAATTCATAATTGCAAGATGAGTACCAAACAAAGGAATCATAGGCCGACCAATCTTAAACAAAGTACAAGTGAATTAAATTCAAGGATAGTAAAAAAAAGTTAATATAAGTAAATATTGCAGCAACAAGAAAAATAAATACACAAATAGATCTAACAATAGGTATGGATAACTACTAAACGAATAAAAGGATGGAAAAATGTAATGACCCTCATGATCATTTATGATAAATACGCATGGTCTTGCATCTTAGAGCATTTTAGCAGTTTCCCCAAGTCATTTATAACTTGCTGGGACCGATAGTGCAGATCCCTGGCGACTCGGTTGAGAAATATCTCAAATTTTCTATTTTAGAGCCTAAAGTTAAGTATTCATTGACCAAAG
>JBDJHY010295425.1:0-10005 GCA_039654485.1 Withania somnifera | reverse complement strand
TAATTGTAGTAGTCCTCCACTTCGGCTACGGATTACGGGGTTTGGTTCTCCTACTGGTGGTATAGTAGGTGCCATCATGATCTGAGAAATTGGGTCGTGACAGTATTGGTAATAACAGGAAGTAGATAATATGAAAGATAAAAGATCAGCTCTTAACACCAAGAGGGGTCCTCTACTTTAGCAACCGAATCAAGGCTCGATCAGGAATTACTGCAGACCACTCGTGCTAGGATCAATACCAAAAGATGCAGAAGTGTAGCATGTGTACCAAAACAATGGGTACCTAGTAGGTTATACCAACATGAAACATAGAAGAAATAATAGTGATAAATAAACAAATAATCAAGACACGTCATGAAGTTAAAAATTAGAGCATGAAATAAGATTAGCTAACATGATAAGATAGGTAAATATCCTAAGTGTCTAGCCACCAACAAGGGATATTCAAGTAAAGCAACAAGACAATATACCCAAATCCATGCTCAACTATCAAGAAGGTAACTAAGTAAATGATATGGAGGTACACCGGTAACCTCAAATAAAAGGAAGGGAAGACAAATGTCAATAGGTATATCACTAAGGGAAGCTGGATAGGGAATCCAACTAGTATACCTTACACTAACAGTCAAATAGAAAAATAATAAGTAAGAGGGAATCTCCATGGCATCCCATACTACCAAGAGATACAAACAAGAAAAGCTTACCCTATAGCCGCTAATACAACCAAAAGGTACAAACAAAAAGGCAAGTGCAGAAAGTAACACAGGTATGGATGCCAATGTTACTAGTGCAAGTGGATTATAAATGAGTCTTCACGAGTACATGGTTTTAACAGATCTGAGTCAATATTATCTAAATCTTAATGGATGCATAGGTCTTTCCCAAGTAGAGAGTAATATAATCTCAATCTTAAAGATGCATAGGATTCCCCAAGTCTGAAGTAATACAATCCTAATCTTAATAGGTATATGAGAGTACGAAGTTTAGATTAATATAATTTGAATGGATATAGGGGAATCCACAAGTCTGGAGTAATTCAATCTCAATCTCAACAGATACATGGAAGAAAGACAATCTCAATATGAATAGATACATGGGATTACCCAGGTCTGAATTAATACAATCTCAATCTCACCGGATACACGAGAGTCCCTAAGTATGGAGCTGGCATACGTAATGAGTAGATGCATGGTGCTTGTCCTTCACCGAGTATAAATCATGTCTCAAGAGAAAGGGTTATGCTATATTTTATTTCACATATCATTGAAAAATTGTAAAACATTTCAAAATTTTCTATTAATCTCAAAATTGGTGATATCAGACTATTGTCCATAAAACACTGGGTACCAATCCATCAAAAGCATTTTTCATGATAGTATGCATAATCACAAGCAATATCCTAGTCAAGCTATATGACCCTGTACATGCTCAATATCTACAATAGGAATAACCAATCCAGTCGATGTCTGGAACTCATGACATTCCCAAGAACCCATCATATATGTTCCAGTGTCTATGAAGACTAGTGAGGGTCATTGGGTAACCAATACTTCAAATGCAACAACAATACATAGCTAAACTGGCGGACTAATAGAGTGGATAGGTTCATGGGTACCAACCTATAAATCCCAACCCAAGTATGTCTATCTATCATAATTATTCCCCCCATAGGCCGAATCTAAACTCATAAGCATATCCAACCATTGTCCAACAAAGCACTCACAAACCCAATGTTAAAAGAAGCTCAAATTGCTCCAAATAGACAAAAGAGAAAAATGAAAACCACTAATCACACAACTATCAAAAACATAATCTAGATGCTAATATGAGTCCAATGATACCCAAAAATCTATAAAAAAAGCTATGGTAAAAATATGGGTCAAAATGGGCCCATGGGCCCGTGAATCAAAAAACTCAAACAAGGGATATCAAAATATTCCCCACATTGTAGGGAACCTATACCCAATGCTTGAAGCTAAGACCAGCAAGAATGATGCTTGAAACAATCGAATAAAATGAAGAAATACAAATGGGATTTTGGGTATTTTTTGGTGAATTTAGGAGAAATAAAGGTGAAGCTTACCAATAATTGAAGAAGAATCAAAGAAATTATGTTTTCAAAGTCAACCACAAGATTAAAGAAGACCCAAGAATTTTAATGGAAGTTTTGAAGTGGTTGGAAATGGAAAGTTTAAGTAAATGAGCTGATAATCGAACTTTCAACTATTTATAATAGTCGGGACATTGCACCTATGGAAGAAGGCTTTATAGGCGGATAAGAAGCATTGTAGGTTCTACTCAACTAGACCAGGGCACCCATCGCAGGTGCAACAAGAAGCTCCAGGTGAGATCTCACCCCTGCATCATAAGCATCACAAGTGAAACACTGCCCTTATAGACAAATTGTCACACGTCCGACATGCACCCGGCACCAGCAACTTCAGCATTTCAGCTAAAAACCCCATCTACTAAACATGGTTTATAATACATTTAGAGTCAACTGATCACAAGAAAGTTATGTAAATTGCATGGAAAAAACTTTCTGTACTCAATAGAACATTAAAAATTCCAATCCAAGGTAGTCTTGATAAAATGTTGACCAAAGTCATCCCTTTTAAAAAATAACTAACTTTTCAAGTGAGTACTTGAAATAAGCTCGGTTGGTATGAAAACTAAAGAAATAACTCACCTAAGCCCAAGCTTAATGTTCTAATGGAGCAATCACATTTTCAATCCATGGCTTCGATCACTAAAGGACCATTCAAGTTTCACAATGGTGACATAAAACACACAAAATAATAAAATTACAAAACTCAAAAAAAAATCTTTCAAACTCAAACCAACAGCCCATCTTGAATAAAATCCATATTCTAGAGCTAATGGAACTGTCAAAATTCAATTCCGTGATCTTTTTCATAGAATGTTTACTAAAGTCTATGATTTTAATACTAAAGGCTCTAAAACGGGGAAATAGATATAACAACCAGACTAACGTCCCATTAAATGAACTATTACTTTCTATAACTCATAAGTGACTTAAAGCTGCTACAAGAAAGCTCTAGAATGTAAGAAAATGAGAAATCATGAAAGTAACCAGAAGGGTCATTACAACTTCAACTACTAAGTAGGACTTTCATCCCTGAAAGTCAGAAAAAGGCAATACATTTAGGCTCAAATAGATGTAGATACTGAGACCTCAACTCGCTCTTGACTGCCCAAGTGGACTCCTACATGGGACGGTCTCCTTGCTACACCTTAACCATCGAAATTTCAATAGATCTCAACTTTCTCACCTTTCTAGCCAAAAGCAACACTGGTTCCTCAACAACAGAAAGACCTTCATCAATCTGAACCGAATCATACCAAAGCATATACAAATCATCAAAAACATACAATCTCAACATAAAAACATAAGATATCAGGTGCACAACTGAAAACATAGAAGGTAAAGATAGATTATAAGCATCACTACTAATTCACTCAAGCATCTCAAATGGTCCAATAAACCGGGGACTAAGACTGTCCCTCCTACCAAACCTTATCACACCCTTCATGGGAGATACACTTAACAAAACTTTATCACCTATACTAAACTCCAAGGCACAATGATGGTGGTCTGAACAACTCTTTAGCCTACTCAGGGAAGCCTAAAATCTAACCTGAATAAATCAAAGCATGTACAGGGCATCTTGAAGTAGGTTAGTACTCTACATTTTATACTCAAAACCAATAAACCAATAGGTGAATGATACCAGCTACTATACAAATCTTCAAATAAGGCAATTTGATTTCTAAAATTGTAGTTGTTCTTATATGCAACCTCTGCCAATGCCAAGTGTTGATCCTAAGGACCACCAAAATCAATGATTCACTCTCTCAACATGTCTTCCAAAACCTAAATAGTTTACTCGGACTGACCATTTTTCTGGGAATGAAATATAGTGCAAAGATTAGCCTTAGTACCCATACCGCATTGAATCTCTCTCTAAAAATAAGAGTTAAACTGAGTACCTTTGTCTGAAATAATTAAAACAGGTATGCCATGATACCGAACCACCTGTTTGAGGTAAATAGAGGATAACTTCTCTGTTGTATAACTTGTAAGAATGGGAATGAAGTGTGCATACTTATTCAACCTATCAATAATTAACCAAATCAAATCAAAGCTGTGAGAAGTCCAAGGCAAGCCAGAAATAAAGTCTTCCATCAATCTTCCTGTCCTATGGTGCTCAAACTTGACCTGCTGATAGTTTAAGAAACTAGAAACAAACTCAGAATTATCACTTTTCATAATAGTCCCTCAATAAGTCTGTCGCAAATCTCTATATATCTTAGACGTACTGGGATGAATCGAACAATAGGAATTATGGGACTTTTGAAGAATTAGCTGAATTAAATCATCAACTTTGGTTACATAAATCTGGCCTTAAAATCTTAAAACACTATTTGAACCCAAGGTAGCCTTTGAATTCCCAGTCAAAAGATATTTTGCTAATGAAAAGGCTTTTAATGTTGCCTAATTTCCTTTCTGTTTCCAAATATTTTTGTGAATACACTTTTTTATGAGGCTTAGCACATAATACCAATCATGTATATCAACTCCAGATCCTCAAACTGAAGCTACTGGAACTGATCAATAAAAGTAGAATGGGCCTTAATATTAACAAGGATGTGGTCGAAATCCAACATCTCAAGCCTGACCAAATAGCTAGCCAAGGACTGAACTTCCAAATCCAACGGTCTCTCTATAATGACCCATATGGTCTTTCACATACATGTCATATTTTGTTTTATTCTAGAACATTCTTGTAGATGCCCTAAGTTAGTTATGATCTTCTACGACCAGTAGTTTGGCTCTTAGGAGGTTTGTTTGAGAATTATCTCGTATTCCCTATTTTAGATCCTGAGCTTAAGCATTTCTAAATTTAATCAAAATTCATTCAATACAAGCTTGAAATCAAATATCGGTAGTTCTGCTAGCTCTGGAACATGGATTTTTAACTAGGTGGACCCTTGGTAAGGTCTTAGGAGCTTTCACTGTGAGTTTATCCTATTTGGCTGGTTTTTTAGTTAGATGATAGTTGAATTTTGACTTTGGTCAACATTAGAGGATCAAAGCATCAAATCAAAAATTTGACTTTGCCATCAACTCTCGAATGGTGATTTTGGGCTAGTTGGATTATTTGGAGGGTCCGTATGGAGAGTTAGGAAGTTTAATTTTATCTACTTTGGTTTGGAGGTTCCTTTTGCTAAAACGACCTCCCAAGGTTATTTTTTCATATCTGTTGATTTCAGAATATGTTTTTCAAGTAAGAAGCATATCTAACTTTTTGCTGTTAGACTCTGTTTCGATTCCATTTCCCCCATTTGGAAATTCTATTGTTGTAGAAAAATCTAGAGTTCTAGGTATTCAGCGCATTTGTGTCACAAGAGAGTGATTGCGACATTTCTCCCTTTTCTTCCCTAGCACAATCGTTCTCTGTTGGCTTGATCTCTGTAACCCTTGTTTTCTTTATTTAGTGTAGTCATGCTCTTGGGATTCGGTCGCATTAGTCTCTTTTTTTTTCCTTTAGCACGATCACGTTGGAGAAGCGTAATCGCGCACCATCACACCCAAGAATATTTAAGATTGTTTCCTCAAAAATTTAGGCATTACTCTCTCTCTACATCAAATCTCTCCCATGTATTGTACCTTGAGCTGAGATTACTTTAGCCCATAAGAATTATTGGCTTCCTCCTCATTTTGGGTAAGTTCTCCCTTTTCAAAATTCTTTTTAAATAGTGAATTTCCACTATTGTTTACACTTTTTCCCAAGATTTTCTTCCCTTATTTATTTTTAGTTGGTTATTGACTAATTGTAGTGCTTTGAGCTTAGTTTCACTCCAAAGTCAGTTTTGCATTTATTTTTGTTATGTAATTCCCATGTTTGGGCTTTATAGTTCTGAAATATTTTTCATATTATTTTAATTATTTTACGGGCATTTTTGACGCACGTCTCGCACTCAGACTGTGCTCATTTTTAGAGCTTTGATTCCTGGTGACGCCAGGATCCCTGTGGCAAAGTTTGTTTTTAGTTCGGCCAGCGGGTCCCACGAGCTCATTTTAGGCCCTATTTTTGGCCTAGTTTGGAGTATAGCATTATTAGTATCATTGGACTCTTCTTGACATGTGGATTCATATTTTATCAATTTTAGAGCTAATCAAGGTAATTTGGGATCAATCGAGTTAATCATTGTCTACTGTGGAGAGGTATTCGTCGGAGGATAGGTAGGGTACGTGAGGATTGTGTGGGTATATAACTTATGTAATTACACTGAGTAGTATCCTTGGGTTGGGAATTCTAGGTTGGCACCATTTACTTTGACTATTTCTTTGATTCTTCTCTATCTTTTTCTCTCTGTCGGCGCTCGATGCAATATAATGCCTAAGACCTAGTATTGGACTTGTGATGGCTGTAGGGTGACTCTGGAAGTAGTAGAAAGCTTTTGTGTGGGTTGGATTTTGGTTTTGACCTTGGGTTTGGACTATTTTCTTGTAATGCTAACTTATCTTAGTTGAGCTTGTGCAGGGCATAAATTAGCTATAGATACTGCTTTTGTTGTTGCATTCATACAATGTGAGAGTCATCGAGCTCAATTCAGAGAGTTCATTTGCGGATGGGGCAGGGTATCCTTCCTTTCTTGCACTATTTGGATGTAGGGGCCGGTTTTGATATAATAAGCACTGAAATGACAAATACTGGAATAAAATGGGATTCTCTTATGGTAATAAAAACATAAATGACTTTTCTGTTTGTGTTAGACTCGGGTGCATATTGAGCACCTGGTACAACCCTTTTTCCCTTGAACCTGGTACCAAGTAATACCATCTACTATGTATGTTAGGGAGTGAGTCTGACTTTGCTCGACAGTAAGTACAACTGCTGGCACTTGAGTCCGACTTAGCATAAAACTAAGTACAAGTTTTCTATACTTATCATGCCTGTTGGTTTGGGGACCTAGGTGATTATATTAAGGCGCGGGGTGCCCTCAGCTACTAAGATTATAACATGTTGATACCATTAGACCAAGGCATTGTAATCCATAATATAAGAGACCCGAGACTGTGTGACATTGGTATGTGAGCATACTATGACACTAGAGATTTTTTGTGTTTTAAATACCTCTATGGAACCTGCCTGTTGGGATACATGTGACTGGAGAAGGGGCATAGCTTGGAGTAGGGATATGCAGGGTTAAGTCCTTCCATGGGTCCTTCCTTCTAGGCCTACGTCTACTAGAGGAGGAGAGTATACAGGAATTGTGGCTTCATTTGGTTTGTGTTACTTTTCCTTACTTATTTTCTTTGGTGCACCCCAATAGTATGTGGATGCCGATGGGTTAGCATATATTCAGTTTACTCTTCCTCTCAAAGGGTTGTATTAGTTACATTTCTTCTTAAATACTTCTTAGATATATTATTAGTGTTAGAATGGATTTTTTTCTTATGGACCGTTCTTGCTATTTGGGCTATTTATGCGTCTTATTACTTGGTTGCATCCCTTTGTCCCTCCATTCCTTGGGGTTACCCGTAAACTGACCCAATCCCCTCAGTATCCTTTTTTACCCATCTTATCTTATTATTTTATTGTTTAACTTTGTGTTACTGCTAGGATCTCAGGTACGTCCTTCTCTTCTACCTATGATCCTTCCACAGGGTTTTAGTTAGCTGTATTTCTACACTATCTGATTCCTTGCTCCTATTTGAGAAGCTAACTCCTTGTCCTAGATGATTTTCTTTTGTGACCTTTTTCTTTCTATTCCTATTATTTACTGCTCTTATGTTTGTTTTATTGCTAATTGGCCCTCGAAGTATACATGGTACCTGTTTCTTCGGCAACTAGTACTTATGATATACTTCTGTAAATTCCTAGATGAAGATACATATGAGAGTTACCTCCGTTGACGTCCCCCATCATACTAGCTAGCTGACTTCAGAGGTACAGGGTGAAATCTTGGCGTTCATAGTTACCTACTACATATCTTATGTATATCTTTTTTCTCTTTTGTATTCTGTAGACAGATGTATCTATTGTACTTATATATTAAATAACATATAAGAAAATCTAAAGTCTTATCAACAAGCTTTTTTGGATATTCTTTGAAAAGCATAAATTCAATTACTAAAACTTTAGATTGTTTCTTTGAGATTCTTCATTTAGTAAATCACTTTATTATCAATTCCATTATTATTATTATTATTATTATTATTATTATTATTATTACTACTACTACTACTACATTATTGTGCCGAAAGATGGCACCCTTCCAATATATAAATCCGGTATGTCACATCCAATCATATCATGTCGAATTGTGGCACACGATCCAATATATCATACTGGTACATGCCATCCACTCCAATCATATCATGCTGGAACATGGCAGCAAATCCAATCATATCATTCCAAAACATCGAACCCAATCCAATCATATTAGTTCATCATTACTTCTAATTTTTTAAAACAACTTTATCAATCATTATTTATTCAATGCATCATTTCTTATAAATCAATATTTTGGACTAAGATATTCATTTATCAATATTTCAGGCCTCCCAAAGCCATTATTTCAATAATTCATCTTGATCATCAACAAGTCATTCATGGCACTAATATAAGGAGTTATCATTATCAAATAAGCCTCTTATAGTACAATTCAATAAGCCATCGATTAAGACTCTCATGGGAATCAAACCAATAGATTATCATTATCAAATCAACCAACATGGTTAAAAAGTAAATCAATTATTATTATCAACACACCAAAATCATGTCATAGGACAATTAATAATTCAACAATTAAGTCTACATGATACTTATAAGAGCTTTAACTAGAGTGTTAGCCTTCATTAGTATATTATTTGCTAACTCATAAGTATTAGTCTAAAAATAACGCATTAGTTACAATATAATCCATCATAAACTATAAGCATTCAAGTCTATCGACGATACCTGTATACACACTCTAGTAATCACAAGTATTCTTGAATCACCTAACCTTTGGGATCACAACTCAACCATCAACATTAATCTACATTTAGACTACATTCCACCACCTCGGGCTACCAAGAAAGATCATATAATTACATTCAGGCTTAATTAAATTCTTCATCAATACAATTTAGCTATTATCATACGTAATCACCTTGTCCATATCAACTACCCTTTCGAGCATACAACACATAATATCATCAAGAATTTCACATAAGCAATCAATAAGTTCAACTTTCAAGTTTATTATAGTGTTCCCATATTTTATCCACCTCAATTCCATCCATGTTGGCCTATACATGCTTCTCCCATCAATTTTATATTATGGATATGTTACAAACCTCAGTTTACTACTCATTAAATCATAGCCTACTCGTTCAAGGAACCAAGTCAAGAAAGAGAATTTGGTGGAGCTTTTCCTTTCCTCAACTCCTTAGAATAGTTAAAATTTGTTCAAATACAAAATCCTTATAAATAAACGAACCAAATAACACCCATAATACTATATATATTTTTTCTTAAAAATAAGGTAAAAAATTCATCTCAATTTTCGTAGCTGAATTTGAATTTTTCTTTCAAATTATAGTTATCCATAGTAAACTAAACTTATATGTCAAATTTCAAGTAAAATGGGTCATTATTTGACCCCCAAATCAAGAATTTACTCTAAGAACCTTAGGTCTATATTTTCTAAATTCGTATAATTTCTACCCAAAAAGTCTATTTATAATTGCATGAAAATCTCATATAAAGGAGTAGAATAATTAACTTCATATTTTACGATGAAAATCCTAAGTTTCCTCTCTTCTTTTCCTTTTTCTTATCTATTTTTTCTCTATTCTCTATCTGCATTTTATTTCTTGTTGTGGGTCATACGTCTGTGTATAAATCTACTACATGCAAGTTTTCAATGTTACCTCTTTTTTTTTTAAATTATCTTAATTATATTTTCTTTTTATATTTTATTAAACTT
>JBDJHY010295414.1:0-10005 GCA_039654485.1 Withania somnifera | reverse complement strand
TATACACAAATTAACACCTAAAACCTAAAAAAATCAAGGTTTATGTAGAAAACTTCAAGATCGAAACTTGATCATAAAATAATGTTACACATTACTAGGGTGATGCTAAATACCAAGTATTATTGAAAACCCATTCTATTTCATAGAAAAATTCTCATGTTTTTTTTTAATTTCGGGTTCATCTCTTAACTCACTACTTTGAGATTGAAAACATGAAATTTTAGTGTGAAATCATGTTAATTGATGGAAATAGGTTTAGGAAACTTACCCAATTTATTAACCTTAAAAAGCTTGAATTTTTCCTTGTCAAATAGGGGTTTTAGTACATATATTGCATGAACAAAGTGGAAGAAAATTGAGGTTTTTCATTTTAAATAATGTAACAATGCCTAGCAATTCTACGCATCCGTGGAGACCCCATTCAAATTATGGTCAACCTGGTTCGAACCCTCCACATTTGCTAAGAACGAACCCCGATTATAGTCCCTTAACCCCATACCATCCAGCACATAACCCAAGTTCATTGATTCATACAGTTGTCCATGTACCAGTAAAAGATTCGGCAGCTACCGCAGGCCCTATCTCTATTTTCTCAAAATATCAAAATAATTTGTGAACGAGGCCCCAGTGTCACGCACGCAATGGTCAAAATCCACGACTGGTCGCGATCTCCTAAAGGGCACCGCGATCGCGATGAACAAAAGGCTACATCCATTCACCGCGGAAGAGGTTTGACAGTAATAGAAATGGCAATTCACAAGTAAAATTTCCAACTCCGAATGGTTCGTTCAAAATACTGTGACAACAAACCATATATGCAACCATACTATATGTGACATTCTGGCTCAACGAAATCATCATAACATGAATACGAGGTCTCCTTGACTCAATACCCTCTAAAGATCCATTTTTCACTAAAAACAACAAAATACCCTAGGACTTACGAAAAATATAAAAGACCTCGTTCTAGACCAAATTCCACCTCTCAAATCCAATAGAACCATTGCATTTCTGATCTGGTCACTTTAAGTCCAAACATTGATCAAAGTCAACTATTTTTCTTATAATTCAACTTTAGCTCATACAGATGCATAAAATCACCACGGAAGGACTAAATTGAAAAAATAAAGGTATAGCTAGACTAAACTCAACATCTAAAGTTGATAGAACTAACAGATTTTTGATACGAGGTCCCGAACTCAAATGACCCCTATAGTTCCTCATTTCCCACTTAAAGCCTCAAAACTCAGACTTTCCAAAATATGACACTCAAACTTATCTTGCTCCTAATCTGATCACGAAACCATACTTAGTTTATTATAATGAATCTACGGGAATGGGTAGTATGGTCAAAATGCACAGAAACAGAAAAATGAACTTTATGGTCATTATACATTATCACGACTTTCTCATTTTATGACCCATGTGCTTAATATTATCATCCCCAAAGTACTCATTTCTCCCAAATTATAACAAACTAGCACACAATCATTAACACTTTGTAGAAAGACCAAATAAACCTCAATTTGCCATAGACTTTGAAGAATTGAATCACTCGAAAGCTTTTCCATTTTAGAATTCCTTCAACCGTGCACAATATAGTTACCAAAATAAAGAATTCAAGAAAATACATAATAATCAGTACCCAAAATTCAATTATTTAAAGTTTATTCAAAAGCTCAACTTGGACCCACGGAGTCAAAACCCAAACTTTATCATAAAAACTATTACCCATTACTAGGGAAACCTAAATATATAGTTTTATTAAAAACCCAATCCATTTCTTGGTTCAAAATTAAGATTTTATAATATTCAGGTTCATTCTTGAACCACCATTTTTGGATTCAAAACCATCATATTTTATGACATAATCATGTTAAAGCACCTACAAATTGATGAGAAATGGTTTTAAATCATTACCCAATAGCTATCTATAAGTTCCATATCAAACTTTGCCAAAATAGGGTTTTAGATTTGGGTTTTGCATGAAAATTGAGTAGGAGTTCATGAAAGACTGATTAAAAGCAACATAGGTGAATAGTAGCTCCACTTCGATCGTGATCCACTAAGTGAACCAGACCAACAAGTTGTTCATAAAAAACCCGACCAAGTGTCACAACTTGATGAAGGAAAAAGAATAGAGCTCGTTGCGAACGAGATATCCACGTCACAAATGGGTGAAGTTCAGGGATTACTCATTGAAAACGCGATCCAAGTGTCGCAAACGTGATAAAGTAACAAGGCCAACATCATCCAACAAACAACAGACAAGAAAGTTTCAAAATGCTCTAAATTGACCCTCGAGATTCATTCCGAATACCATGCGAATAAACCATGTAGGCAACCATACTAATTTTGAAGTCCCAGACTCAATGGAACCATCAAAACACAGATACAAGATCTCCTTGACCCGATACCCGCTAAGGGTCTATTTTTAACTGAAAACACCAAAAAGCCCCAAAAGGCCCCCAAGGCTTACAAAAAATTAAAAAAAATCTCATTCTAGAACAAAAACCACCTCTAGAATCCAATGGATTCATTGTATTTTTAGTCAGGGCAATCTAAGTCAGAATGTTGACCAAAGTCAACCATTCTTTTGAAATTATAACTTTATCCTGTCAAACCACCCAAAATCACCACAAATGAGCTAAAATAGAAAATGAAGGTCTTAGTAACCAAAACTAACATTCTGGAGCTGATTGAACTAAGGAAATTTTGTTTCGAGGTCCTGAAATCCAAATGATCCCTGGAGTTCCATATTTGTCACTTTAAAGCTTCAAAACACATTTTTTCCCCAAAAACTTACTCAAAACTCAATCCATTCCCAAACCAACCATGGAATCAAACTTAATTTATCATAATAAAACTATGGGAAGGGTAAAGTTGAAAAATACGTAGAAATTGGAAAAATAACTTTGAGGATCATTACAACATCTACTACTAAAACCATCTTTGTCCTCAAACATAAGAAAGAATAAGTACCTGAACGGTAAAAAAGTTAAGGGTACTAGTTATGCATATCATAATCTATCCCTTAAGTAGCCCCCTCAATCAGTTGGTGCCTCCATTGCAGATATATCTTTGGTAGAACCCTCTTAACCTATCTATTTATAATGGAAACTAGCTCCTCCTCAAATGATAAATCTGGGTCCAAACCCAAAGTATTCCACTGAAGCATATGAAACTCATCGAGCATATAGCTCCTATGGATATAAACATGAAAGATCGTATGAACCACGAACAAACCAGGTGGCAGATTTAACTTGTAAGACACCTTCTCCTTCTACTCTAAAATATCAAAAGGACCTAAGAAACGAGGGCAAAGATCCCTTTTCTTCCCAAATTACATGACACCCTTCATGGGTGACACCTTTAACCACATTATATCACCCTCCATGAACCCCAAAGGTCCAACCCTCGTATCAGCATAGCTCTTTTGCCTAAAGTGGAATGTAAGCAGTTGAGTCTGAAACAATCTAACTCTTTCCATGGATATCATAACAAATCTGTACCCCACAACCTCTCCTCAGAAGTCTGAAACCATACAATGGGAGACCTACATCTCCTACCATACAATACCTCAAAAGGAGCCATCTGGATACTCTAATGATAACTATTGTTATAAGAAAACTCCACAAACAGTAGAAAACGGTTCCAACAACCACCAAAGTCAATGATGCATGCTTGCAACATATCCTCTAACACCTGAGTAATGCACTAAGACTGACCATCTGTATGAGGATGAAAAATTGTTCTCATAACTAGCAGAGTACCCATCTGACGATTCATAATACTCCAAAAGTGTGAAGTAACCTAAGTACCTAGATCAAATATAATGGATACAAGGACCCCATGCAATCGAACTATTAGATTGATATGAATTTGAGCTAACTCCTGAGCACTAAACTTCACTTTCACCGAAATAAAGTGGGAGAATTAGTCAATCTATCAATAACCACCCATATGGAGTCAAAACCACTCGATGTGCTAGGAAATCCAACAGTAAAATCCATGGCTATGCTCTCTGCCCTCTAGTGCTCAAACTTCACTTGCTGAAATTTTAAGCACTTTGACATAAAATATGCAATGTCCTTTCTAATACCACACCACCATTAATATTGTCTCGGATCATGATACATCTTTATTGCCTCAAACTATGGACTAGCTCCAATATCAATCTAACAAAATCACTGGACTTGGGGATACAAATGGGTCCCTAGCCCTTAAAAAACTCCTTAAAATCCAACATAGCCTCCTTGGATTCACTTTGCAATACCTTATCCCAGATGCCCCTCAATCTATCATCATCAAATTACGTCATGCAGATCTTCTCCAACAACAAAAAGCATACCTCTAAACACGCAAAAACTCTACCCTTCTCTAAAATAAATGTTCGCTAGACTATGAATATCTTTAACCAAAGGTCACTCCTTCAGCCCAAAAAATTGAAACTACCCATACTTAGAGACTTCCTTCTAAGGGCATCCACCACCATACTAGTCTTTCCTAGATGATACAAGATAATAATTCCATAGTCCTTTAGAACTTCTAACCAATGACGCTACCTCAAATTGAGATCCTTTTGGCTGAAGATATACTAAAGACTCCAATGATCGGTGAACAACTCACAATACACTTGATACAGGTACTGTTTCCACAACTTTAACACAACTCCCCCACCAGCCAACTCAAAATCATGAGTTGGGTAGTTCTTCTCATGCACATTCAACTGCCTCAAAGCATATGCCACAACCTTATCATCCTGCATTAACGCCCCACCCAAGCCAACTCCAGAAGAATCACAATACAAAGTGAAGCCTTTACCCTCTATGGGCAAAGTAAGAACAGGAGCAAAAGTCAATAAATATTTGATCTTTTAAAAACTCTCCTCACACTTGTCCGACCACCGAAAAGTCATATTTTTTTGAATTAACTTAGTAAATAGAGATGTAATAGAAGAGAAATACTATATAAAAAACCCGATAATACCCAACTAAACCAAAAAACTCTGAATCTTAATAGGTAAAGAAGGTCTCACCCAATCACCCATAGCCACAATTACGGATCTGCCATAATGCCCTCCTTGGACACCACGTGCCCTAAGAATTCCACAAAACTCAACTAAAATGCACAATTTGAGAACTTATCATATAACTTCTTCACAACCTATAAAGCACAATCCTCAAGTCTCAAACATGATCAACCTTAATCTTTGAATTCACCTAGATATTATTAATGAAAAAAATGACAAAGGAATCTAGATACGGCTGAAACACACCATTCATCAACTCCATGAATGAGACTGGGCATCATTAATCTCAAAAAATATCTCCAAGAACTCATAATGGCTATACATAATCTGAAAAAAGCCATATTTGGAATATTTGAAGGCCTAACCTCAACTGGTGGTACCTGGACCTCATTTCAATCCTAGAAAAAATGGTGGCACCTAAAATCTAGTCGAATAAATAATTAATGCGAGGCAATAGATTTTTGTTCTTTACGGTCACTTTGTTCAACTGTCAGTAGTCAATACACATACACATGGAACTATCCTTTTTCTTTACAAACAAGATCGGTGCACCATAAGATGACATACTCAGATGAATGAAACCCTGGTAAGTAAGTCCTTCATCTAGTAATTCAACTCTTTTAACTCAAAAAGAGCCATACGATAAGGAGGAATAGAAATGGGCTTAGTTCCTTGCTCCAAATTAATGACAAAATTATTATATCTATCAAGGGAGGCACCAGGAAGGTCATTCAGAAATACATCAGCAAACTCTTTAACGACAGGGACCAACTCTAAACAAGGGAGACCAACACCAGCATCCTGCACAAAGGCCAAATAAGATAGACATCCCTTCTCAATGAACCTCTGAGCCTGAAGGATATATAACTCTACGAGCATACTACCCACGTGTACCTTTCCCCTTTATTCTTAGGATACCAAGCATAGACGAAGTAATAGTCTTGGTATGGAAATCTACGATAGCGTGGTTTGGGGTAAACCAACCCATGCCCAAATAACATCAAAATATATGAATATCAAGTTTACCCAAGTCTCATACCCCAATAAGACAACAAGACTAGATCAGCACACCCGATCTACTAATAAAGACATACCCATGGGAGTAGACACATGAAGAGGTATGGCTAAAGCATCAGATAACATATTATAACCTGAAGCAAAATACGTGTACACATAAGAATGAGTAGATCCTAGATAAAAAAATACATACGTAGACTTATGAAAATCGAGACGGCACCTATGATCACGGCGTTAGAAGACTCTGCCTTGGATCTCTAGGGAAACCATAACATTGTGTGTGCACACCTATAGGATGAAATAGAGCATGACCCAAACCTTTCCCTTCCTTATAGCACTCATATCAGTCTATGCTCCTCTACCTATCTATCCACCTCATTAACCTTTGATCGAATGTGTTGGTACCCTAATTGGAGCATAACAGGCCGAAGAAGAATATTAAGTCTCAATATATGCTTGATGGAGAAAATGCCTTTTAAAATTTCTTGGATATCCATACTAAAAACAAGATTTGAGAGATGAAAACTACTGGGATGAACTCTGAGAACCCAAATGGCCACCATGGCCAGAAATCCAATGATAAGACCCATGATAACTCTGCATTAGTTTGAATAAACTCTGGACTCTGCGACTAATTCCATCAGTGTACATAGACACCTGAAATGGACCATGGCACTAAAAATGGCTACCCCAATGAAATGAACCTCTTCCTCCAAGTGAGGTGCCTACGAATTGTCTAAAGGAATGGGGCCTCTTTCCCCTACTATCACTAGTATGATCCCCGTGCAACTGCTCAAAACCCCCTAGCTACCTCGATCATACTATGAAAGGTGGACCCCTCCATCCAAGAGGTTGTAAATACTAATATGCGGAGAGGAAATATCAACCCCTCATGAATTTAGATATATTCTCTCTCTCATTTGGTAAGATCGCCACGGCATGTCTAGATGGCTTATAGAAACAAGACACATACTCGTCACAATTATATTCCCTGATCCCACTCATCAAACTGATAGCGGAGGTTATCCCTCATGCTGAGAAAAACACATATATCAACAAAAGCCTAAGTAAACATCTCCCAGGTCATGGGAGGATATCCAGCTTGTCTAGGATCAATATAGGAGCACCACCACTTCCAGGATGGCTCCTTAAGATGTAATACAGTATAATCCACCCAGTTACACTGAACCAGCCCCACTCTCTATAGTAAATCATGACATGTCGTCAGAAACTCATATGGGTCCTCATCCTGCTCACCCTGAAACTATGGTGGGTCTATCTTACGGAATCTCTCATACATCCTCTACTAATCATCAGACATCTCTACTATGACTGCACTAACAATCTTAATGCTCAGAATTTGTAACTCATAAACTCTGTGAGCGATCAATGGTTGTCCTACATGTCCCTGAACCAATGTGGCTGTGTCGCTGGACCTAAACTACAGGTGGTCGACCCACCTAAATAGGAACTACTGGTGGTTGGCCTACAGGATCATGAATCACTAGTATAGCTCTCTACTCTGGGGTCTCTACCTCAGCTCTGTTCTATGAACTCTGTGGCGTACCGCTCAGTTCTATGCTCTCTAGTAGCCCTAGAACTCTAAGTAAAGTGTCCTATAATAGTGAGTTTACCACATACTCATGAGGGACTTGTCCCTCCTCCCTCTTAATAATTCGCTCAGGGGAGGCATCTCTAGCTCTTTCTCTAACTAGGGATGCTCCTAGATCTTCCCATGGCTCTAGCTCTTTCCCAGTCTGTATCTCAAGCAATGGGCGCCGAAGTGTTAAGATCATATCTTTCAACGGAAGCTCTTATCCTTACCTTTTATCTAACAAAACACATAAGGACTCAGCAAGCATAAATCAAACACAATAGATAAAAAAAGAGACTAAATATATGGTTTAGATAGAGTTACGTAGCCTCTCGGGGATAAGTATCGGAATTATCTGCGTCGATCTGGGAGACTCTACTAAACTTAGATTGTGTACAGTGGGACTTATAAACTTGGGTCTTTGATACCAACTTATCACGACCCAATATTCGGGCATGATGGCACCTACCTTCCCAAACCTAATAGGCCAGCCAAACTAACTATCAACGATGTAAATGTGAAAGTAAAATACATATAATAGCCTATATGCGGAAAACCATATCAATATATACATATAACCCTATAGACCAAGTTTTCACTTATTTATAAGCATCTATAGATATCTTTAGGAGGAAATTAACATATCAATATAGAGTCTTTAAAAAGTAAAGACACTATGAAACTAAAAGGTATGCGAGTAGACTCCAAAAACTGACATGAGATGACCAACTACCTTTGAGTACCCGAATACTCCTGCTTTGGTGAGAGAGAGAGAAAAAAATAACTGACTTTGGGGTTCAACACTTGCTTAAAAGTGAAGAAAGAAAGGAATGAGTACAAATAAAGGGTACTCAGAAGTTTATATGATAATACAGTAGCCCAATCAAGAAATAACAATTCCATTATTACATAGAAATATCCAGTCATTATCATTTATCAAATATAAATACAAGTCCTTAATGGCTATCAAGTGATCTCGGTTTATTATCAAATATCAATAATCTCAAGTCATCATCAATTTTCAATATGATCAAGTTACAAACTAATCAAGTTATGGACAAGTTACCACACTTATAATAACAATAGTGTGTCAATATTTACCACACTTACAATAAGAATAATGTGTCGATGGTTCGTACACTTACAATAAGAATAATGTGTTATTGGTTACTGTACTTACATTAAGCATTGTATGCTGATGGTTACCACACTTCCAATAAGAATAGTGTGCCGATTGTTAACCATACTTATAATAAGAATAGTGTGACGATGGTTTCCAGACTTATAATAAAAATAATGTACCGATGGTTACAACACTTATAATAAAAATAGTGAGTCGATGACTACCACACTTACAATAAAAAAGTGTGTCGATGGTTTCCACACTCAAAAATAGTAAAGTTAACTCAAGTACATAAGAAAGTATAATGTCACCCTAAAAGATAAATCATGCTCAAATCATCATATAAACGAGATAGTATTGTTTTAACCCCCATAAATCAAGCCTACTAAATGCATCTACTTCATGACTAACACCTAATATTACCAATTTTAATGCTTAAATCAATAATATCGGCCTTTCATAGGCAATTTCTATCAAGAATATCTATTCTATTTCAACTTGTCCCCAATGGACATCAATATTTCGATTATAAAGGTATCAATAAGTCATCACGGGAAATGTTAGGAGTGCATTCATAATTAAGCCCCAATTCCTATATCAAGATTTCATATTCACTCATATTAGTCAAATCAAAGAAACTTAGATTTCAATTCAATTATGCGATTCAACAATTTCATCAAATAATCACATTATCACAACTTTCTCATTTTAGGCCCGACATGCTTAATATTATCAACCCCAAAGTACTCATTTCTCCCAAATTGCAATAAACTAGCACACAAACACTAACACTTTATAGAAAGGCCAAATAAACCTCAACTTGCCTTAGACTTTAAAGAACCAAATCACTCAGGAGCTTTTCCTTTTTGAAATGCCTTCAACCGTGCACAATCTAGTTACCAATACAAAGAATATAGAAAAATACACAATAACCAACACTTAAAACTCAATTATTTTAAGTGTATTCAAAAACTCACCACAGGACCATAGGGTCAAAATTCAATTTTTATCATGAAAACATGTTACCCGTTACTAGGGAAATCTAAAGATCAAGTTTTATTGAAACACCAATCCATATCGTGGTTCAAAACCAAGATTATATAATTTTAGGGATCATGCTTAAAACCACTATTTTGGATTCAAAACCTTCAAATTTTATGAAATAATCATGTTAAAGTTACTAAAACTTGATGAGAACTGGTTTAGAATCATTACCCAATAGTTATCTCTGAGAACCTT
>JBDJHY010295404.1:0-10005 GCA_039654485.1 Withania somnifera | reverse complement strand
TATCATTTATTACCAGTAAAATTTATTGTTAGAACAGATAATACTCAAGTAAAATCTTTTATTACAAATAAAATTGATTCGTTACCAGAATTGAATAAAAGAAGAAAATGGCAATCTTTCTTTTGTTATTATGATTTTATTGTAAAAAATATATCTGGAACTAAGAATATTTTAGCTGATTTTCTTAGCAGGTACAATAATGACAACTGATGAAAGCTTTGATGATTATATTACCCGTATTACAGCTATTATGAAAAAGAATACAGATATCATTTGTGAAAAACTACAAGAAAATATTCAGCTTCTTAACCAGCTTACTGAAGCCATGAAAGACAAAGAAAAATTGAAAACCTTGAAAAATCCTATTAACCCTGTAAACATGATTCCTGTCCAATCTTATAACACCACCGACAACTTCATCCTCTAAAACCTCTTCAACCTCACAAATAACAACATTTCATAAATTGAAATATCAACCAGAATTTATTAGTGCATATGAACAGATAAGTAAATTTTATGATTATAAAACTAACCCACATATTCTGAGGAGCTAAAAATGAGTAAATATCCCAGATATTTGTGTGGTGAAAATGTTAATCCTAGTATACTATTAAAATTATTTACTTATGGATTTATTGATACTTTTTTTCAACATTGCACAACTACGAACTATAATTGTGGATTCGACCAAAGCTATGATGGAATCATTTCTAAAAGGTATATATGGTATACAAATATTTGATGCCTCTACAGATATGACAGGAAAACCAATAGTAATCTACTAGATATTTAAAACTGGCAAAAATAATACAATCAATGGAGATGATGAAAACCTAAAATAGAAAATCCCTTGTACTATTGATAAATTTCAAGAATGACTGAGTAATAAAAGAGCCATTAGACTTATGACTTTGAAATCCAAGCTATCAGATATGATAAAGGCCCAAAAAGCTTGTATTATTGGATCCTTAAAAGGAGGAAGTGTGGAAGAAATTATTACTGTATACTACAATAATGATATATTGACATAACATACAATGGAACTGACCCTTATGCATGACAGAATCATGGATTTGAAACATGTACATGCAAAGTAAACAATAGAACAATATCACTCAATAATAGGACAAAGAAAAAAGCCTATTATTAATATTAAAAATACTACTGATACTACTCAAGCTAAAAAAGAAGGATCTAATCCTTTTTGATAAAAGCCCAATATAATCCAGACATATTATTAGGGATCATGTAATTCAAATACATGAAGCCCAACATATTAGAGATCATGTAATTCAAATACATGAAGCCTAACATATTACAGCCCTATGCAAATACAGAAGGCCATATTACCATCAGAATCATCTGATAAAAAAAAGACAAGATATCAAGTTGTTGACAAAAGAAGACAAGATATAAAGTTGCAGATAAGATATAAAGTTGCCAACAAGATATAAAGTTGCTGACAAGAAGACAAGATAAAAAGTTGATGACAAGATTTATTAGCTTTTGAATTATGATGTAAGAAATGATGTTAGCTTTTAAATTATTAAGATATGATGTAAGCATTGATGTAAGTCATATTATGAGGTTATCTATATAAAGAGCCTCTCATTCTAATGGAAGGAACAACCAAGTTCCAATATTGAGAAATCTTATACTTCTTCTTATGTTTAGCTAAACCCTCTCTCTAGTCTAAGATCTAGTATACATCTGATCTCACTACTATAGAAGAT
Source organism: Withania somnifera (assembly GCA_039654485.1). NCBI lineage: Eukaryota > Viridiplantae > Streptophyta > Magnoliopsida > Solanales > Solanaceae > Withania > Withania somnifera. Next base: position 8,272 of record JBDJHY010295404.1, on the reverse strand, counting down.
AATTTAAGTTCATAAAACCAGAAAATATAATTAGAAAAATTATATTTAGAAACATATTAGTTTAAGAAATCTTATCTCTTATAATCTTTAGGGGGCAGTCCGTTTTAGAAGATCCTTTGCTCCTGGTCTATTATCCCTTTAAAAATTTAGGTGAAAAGAATTAGGGAAGATTGAGCCAAGAAGGTTGATATCTCCGGTGATCTAAAGATCTATTAAGAGGTATGTTTTTTATTCGATATATTTTTATTATAATTTTGATAAGTGTATAATCTATGTTTATGATTTATTAAAATTATCTTTCTAGTAGTAAATATCATGATGAATAATGGATCTTAGACTACATAAAATTAAAAATGAACAAGTTTATAATATTAATTGCTTTTATTATTAAATTATTATATTTCCTACATACCTTCTATATTCCACCCTTTTTAAGGTTATTAGATGATGAAAGATCCATGTAAGAAATTGATAATAGATGATGAAGTATCATCAGGTTTTGGTCTTAGATGTTATGCGGACTACCGCCAACTGATAGGATCAAATCCCAGACAGGACTATAAAATTGGTAAAGTCCACTAAGGTGTCACACCCTTTAATAGCCATAGTATAAGATCTATATACACGATCCACCACTATAGAGAGCCTACGAGGGTAGATACACATAGAGGTACTGATAAGGGCTCATAAAACACACCTAATTGAGAAGAAAAGTACACAAATACATGAGATAGGGTAGATCGAGAATCAAATAAAGCTAAACATAAGTTGACACAAGTAAGTAGTGTACCAATAATAACTACATCAGAGGCCTCTGCCTAAGCTCTATCTTGAATGGCATATAGTTGTTGGAAATACTCACCTTACTGGTCACTTCCCCTCCATTAAGCTCTACCCCTCCATCTCTCATACCTAGCTTCGCGAGCTGCTCCCTATCCACCTCTAGTTGGTACTTCTATCTGAGTGGCCCCCTACCATAGGTATACTCTATCAAAGTGGATCCTCTTACCATACTCAAAGAAACCCTTAGCGCGCCGATCTCTTGTAGGCATGGTACACTATCTAGCAAAGTGACCAACCTCGCCATATTCAAAACAACCACCGGTGCCCCTAGATCTTCTTCTAGATCCCTCAATCTGACCCTGCAAACCAAAAGTTTGGCCCTGAAGGGCTTGATACTCTGGACCACATATATCTAAAGAGAGGTATGAAACCAATGGATATACTAGACTTGGAGATAACCATGCTAATGAACCCTACTACCGTAATCCCTACCTACTGACCTGGTACATGAATAACTCCCTGGTGGCATTATCTCTACTCGTTGCACCTTTAGGCCTCTTAAGATAAGTAATACATACTACGGGCGTGATCATCCATATCTAGAAATTAATTGACCTTGATGAGCATCTACTTAACTGCCCCACGAAGGTCCAATCTCAATATATATGCAAAAGCGGTGAATCCGCTCCTCTTCCGTGGGTAACAAGCCCCCAACATGTATAGAAAACTCAATATATCTAGTCTAATACTTGATCACTGTCATAGAACCCTACTACAACTTATAAAACTGAGCCCTTAAACTCTCACGTACACTATTAGGAACATATATGGACATGAAGGCCTATGTGAACTGTTGCCATGTAACGTTCTATTTGGTTATTTTCTTCCTTTTTGTATTTTTCTGTGTTTAGAGCTACCTGGTAGTTACCCCAAGTTATTTATGACATTTTGGGAATGGTATCTCAGTGCCCTAACAACTTGTTTGCCTGTTAACTCAAATTTTCTGTTTTGGAGTTTTAATTTTAAAATGGTAGAACTTGAGAGTGAAATCCTAGTAAATGTGATCTAGATCGAACCACGACAGTTTTGTTAGCTCTAGAATTCTGACTTTGGTCAAGGTGGACCTTAAGTTTGAGTCTCGAGGTTTTTGTTTTGAGTTTGGGCTATTTGTGGATATCCAACTCATCCAAAACTCATTTTGGAGCCTGGGTAGTCTTTTGGTGATTGAAGAGTCGTATTAGAATTCTGAAAATTTCAACAATTCCAAAATAATGATTTTGGGCTAGTTGATTTATTAATTTCCTTCCCGAGGTGTCCGGGCTCATTTTGGGTTGTTTTGTGAAAGTTTTCAAGTTAGTCCCTTTTGGTCCTTTTAAGGTTTAGGGTCCTTTTTGCATAATTGACCTCTGATGGCCGTTTGGTTGATTTTAGTAGTTTCAAAATGCATTTTCCACCCAAAATGCATATTTGGTTCATTGTTGTTGGTTTTTGTATTGATTCAGAGCCTTCTGTTGATTATTTTGTTCTGCAGAAATTTTTTACAAAAATTATTACTCAACAAAATCACGATAAATCTTTTTTACCTAGTTAAGCATGATCAGTCTATCCTTGACACGATTGCTCCAGTTCCTAAATTTTTCTTTAGCGATAACGCGATCCTTTAGAGTGAACGCGCCTAGTCGGGTACAAATATAAACTTAAGAACTTTGATTTTTCAGTTAGTTTACCATCTTACTTTCTCTTAGGTCAGTCTCTCTCTCTCTCTCTAGCTTACTGTTGCCCTTGGTTATTTGGTGTTAGGGGAGCTTTGTGGAATGGTTACTGCTACCTCCTTGCCTTTGGTAAGTATGTGTCTTCTCTTTAAAAAGCTTGGTTTCTTCCCCTTAATAGCTGCCTTTAGGGCTTAACATTTCTCTCTGATTTTCTTCAGTAATTTGCATTGTTGTTGTGCTTGGGGTTAATTTCACTTCGTACTTGATTCTTACTCAGTCTTTGGTGAGTTAACCCCTCTGATTTAGATTGATCATTTTTGCTTGAATTGCATTTTTTCCCCGACTAATTCTTGGCCAATTAAGGGCCTTCCGGTGGTTCGAATGAGATCAAAATTAAACCACATGTTCCTTGAGGTGAGTCCTTCCTGTTGGTATTTTTAGATTATTTTTTGAGATGCGGGGCTTATGGACCTATTTTAGGACCCGTTTTTCGACTAGTTCGCTAATTATAATATGGGTCTTATTCTTCATGTTTTAATCCCCGAAATCATAATTTGATAGTTTCGAGTGATTTCATCTGCGTTCGGAGCTTTGAGCCTATGATGCATGTATTTCGATGACTTTTATCGGTGTCCAAGTAGGCTAGGTTTATTTATGTGCATTGTAGACTGGGCTATCATTTTGTTCTTGTGATATGGCCAGTAGTGTGGGTTGGGTTTTAGGTTGATCGTTGCTTTTCAGTTGACATGTGATTACCTTATCGGTTTCTAGGGGCCCGTGAAGGGGCATAGAGGGTGAAACAATGTATGCCCTAGTCCTGGACTCACCATGTGGGGGCCACAACCCTCAGGGGCTATTCGTGTTATCGTGAAACGAGTGTGGAAAAATGAGTCTTTAGTGGGTTTCATTTGGCTGATCTTAGATTCGGGTTGTTTCTGGTCCTATTGTTTTGAGCATTTTTGTTGCTGTGTCGTGATCAGGCAGTGGTATATTATTGGTTTGGCTGATATGACTGGTGTTGACCGGGCTTAGAACCTATATTTAATTTAGAGGTGAAGTCCTCTGAGGAACGGATGAGGTACTGATTAGGCTTACACCCTTCAATAGAGTGTGAGGCGCAGTCTTCGAAGTTGCAGAGGCCCCTGGTTATGATATGCCAGGGTGTGGAACCTGAGTTTGACATTGACTGGGTATAGATCCTGTACTCGAGTGTAATGATTTTTCGTCCAAGTTGTAGAGTCCCTCGAGTACGATATATTGGGCTGGAGCCTGAGTAAGGAATAAATGAGGTATTGATTGGTCTTAGATCTTGCACTTAAGTATAAGGTGCGGTCTTCCGAGTTGCAGAAGCCCTAATATTGGAACTTATTGAGTGGAAGGCATTGGTAATATATGATTTTGTCCTGTTTTACTTTCCCACACCCTTGTGTATTACCTTTGTATTTTTTGTGCTCAACAGGCTTAAGGAGGGAGTCACGATGGGTTTTGTTGTGTTGTTTGTGCTTACAAGTGGGATGGGACGCCAGGTAGGTTTTGTTTGTTTACTTTCTGTTCCATAATTAGTTATACTTTACCATCCGATCCTTTACTCATAGTGTTTATATATGCATTTGATTGATTGGGTCTTGGCTTAGCTGGAGTACAGGTACGTTCCTTTAATTTGTTTTGGGATTTTGAGTAATAGTTACTACTCGCATGTGTCTGCCATGCTTTAGTTCCCTGTAGACCTGCATTTACATCCTTGTAATGGTTTTGTACTCCGCCTTCCTTATATCTCTGTATTAATATTTAGTTTTACTGCTTTCCTACTATCTTTGACCTATTTTACTTCCTCTCCTTCATTACTTGTACTTTATTTTAGTCTGGTTGGCCTACGATGCCTACTAGGTACCTTGTTTAGCACTCATGTTGCACTTTTGTACAGTTTTCATGGTATAGATACTGTCAAGGGCTATCAGAGACACTGAGACCGTGCGGAGTAGATATAGTTGGATGTGGAGATTTCAATGAGCTTTGTCGTCCGAGCTGACTGTGGTTTTCTTCATTTCCATCCTGCTTTATTTTGTCCATAGCAGGCCCTATGTAGTATTACTTTAGTAGGAGTTTCTTTGTATATATATGTATCTTCTGGATACTTTATATAGTAGCTCCATATTCTATTTACACCAGGTTATGGGATTCGAGTTGTATATATATTTCTTATACTTTTGCTTTTACATATATCTACATATGCTTTTCCGTATTGGATGATTTGACTGTCTACAACCCATTACGCATATCTCCGAGCAGTAGGGTTAGGCTTGTCAACTAAAGAGTTGTACACGCCATCATGACCAGAATATTTGGTTGTGACAAAGTGGTATCAGAGATTAGGTTCACCTGTCTCTCTAGAATTGGAGCAAGTACCTTGTAGAGTCCTTTGGATTGGTGCGTAGACATCTGCATCCGATCTTTTGTGACTAAGGAGTGCCTTAGGAAAAATACTCATCTTTTGAATCCTATCATGCATTGATATTTGTACCATTTCTGAGAACTTACTTTGGCTTCACACTTTTGTAGATGGTCCATACCAGAAGATCCTTCGTGGATCGGGACCCTCCCCGTGTAATCCAGGAGGGGATACGGGGAATGCTCCGCCATTCTCTATTGTCCTAGATATTTCATAGTAGCATACACCAACTACTTTACCACCACATCCACCACCTTTCGCGTTCAGAGACCTGTTATGCCTGATGCTCCAAATATTAGATAGTACAGCTGCAGACAGGCCGCAGTCATCTACTCAGGGAACGGTGCAGGGTGCACCATCTTGCCCAGTGCTTGCAGCCCCAGAAGCACTATTATCATCCCCACCAATTGTATAATTTCAGGCTACTGCCACTGCTCCTTCACTAGCATAAGCTCCTACATTACCGGCATGAGAGGTGCGGAAGATGCTTGAATATTTTCTACGGATCGCCCTTGCCAAGTTCTTGGAGTGCTAGGGCAGGATCCTCATAAGTTTATTACTGTGTGTAAGGAGCATGTGCGGATTTTGGGGAGTTTAGATTTGCATGGGGTAGATTTTACTTCCTATCTTTTTGAGGGTACTGCTAGTCAGTGGTAACGGGTATTTTGAGATTGCAGGCCACCAGGGTTAGCCCCACTGACTTGGGAGTAGTTTAGGGAGGCTTTTCTAGCATAATATATTCCCAGGAGCGTCTGTGAGGCTTTGCAGGATCATTTTGAGGGTTTGCACTAGGAATCCGTGATAGTTTCTGAGTTTGAGGCTCATTTTATTGACTTGTCAATGCATGCTGGTTATTTTTTATTTTTTGGAGAGGATTCATCGCTTTTCTCATAGACTGAGATCGGATTTGCAAGGTCATGTGGAGTTGTTACTGGTGTTACATAAGTCCTTTCTCAATGATGCGGATTATACCCGCAACATGGAGACCTTAACTCACCAAGCCCAAAGGGCACTACCATCAAAGCAAGTTTTCAGGATCTAGGTTAGAGGGTTATGATTTTTGCTGGAGGTATGTGGGTTTATGTTGAGGGATCCCGTGGTCAGGCCAAGACTGGAGATACTTGCTATAAGTGTGGGGAGCGGGGTCATTATGCTAGATACTTCCCTAGGGTCCCTAAAGATTGGTCTGCTGAGGGATGTATCGAGTGTGTAGACTGGGTCCACTTTGCCTGAGATTGTCCCCAACGTAGGTCTACTCAGGCCGCAGTGTTACATGTTTAGCTATTGCAGGTAGTGCCACCATCCAAAGGTACGCCACCAGCCATTCAAGGAGCTAGGGGAGGAGGCCAGGTTATTTAAGGTAGAGGAAGGGGTTTGGGTGCACAACAAGATGGGGGTCAGCACCAATTTCACTCCATTCCTGATAGGACCGAGGCCAAGGTTTTCAATGTGTTTATTTTTTTGGTTGGGTGTTGTTAATGAGTAGCTGCATGTACTCTTGAGTGTATCTACCCAGATGGGCATGGACCTAGTAGTGGATTGGGTATATAGGTCATGTATGTTGACTACTTGGGGTCACAAAACTTAGGTGGACTTGATTGAGCTGGATATGATAGATTTTGATGTGATTTTTGGTATGGACTAGTTATCTCCCTATTGTGTGATCTTAGATTGTTATGCCAAGACCGTGACCTTGTCTATGCCTGATGTAACCTTTTTAGTATGGGGTGTTCCCCTAGCCGTCTATTGATTCAAGTCATTTCTTATTGTCGGGCCCATAGGCTTGTTGCTCGAGGTTGTTGTGCTTATTTGGCCAATGTTAGAGATGTTAGTGCTGAATCCCCTTCCCATGAGTTTGTGTCGGTTGTTAGCGAGTTTGTCGATGTTTTTCCTACTGATTTTCTTAGTCTCCCACTAGAGTGGGATATAGACTTTTCTATCAAGGTTGAGCCGGGCACAAGGCCCATTTCTATTCCTCCATGTCGTATGGCGCCAGTTGAGCTTTATGAGTTGAGTGTTCAGTTATAGGATTTGTTTGATAGGGGTTTCATCCGTCCGAGTGTATCACTGTGGGGTGCCCCAGTGTTGTTTGTGAAGAATTAATTGTAGGAAGTTAAACAAGTTAACCATTAAGAATAAGTATCCTCTGGCACATATTGATGATTTTTTTGATCAGCTTCAGGGAGCCACAGTGTTTTGTAAGATTGATTTGAGATCTGGTTACCACTAGTTGAGGATTGGGGATGAGGATGTCCCGAAGACAATTTTTCAAACCAGATATGGGAATTATGAGTTCTTAGTGATGTCATTTGGGTTGACTAATGCCCCTGCAACCTTCATAAACTTGATGAATAGTGTATTTCGACCTTACTTGGACTTTTTTGTGATTGTTTTCATAGATGATATATTGTTTACTTGAGGATTCGATCCAACCAAGAGGAGCACGTGAGATTATGTTGCAGACTTTGAGAATTAACGACTCTAAGAAAAGTTCTCAAAAGTGTGAGTTATGGATAAACTCTATCTCATTTCTAGGTCATATGTTGTCAGGTGCCAGTGTTACTGTCTATGCCATTAAGATAGCCATAGTTTGTGATTGGCCTCGACCTACTTCAGTCATAATGATTTCCTTGGGTTGACTGGGTATTATCGTTATTTCCTTTATGGTTTCTCCTCTATTATAGCCATACTGACTAGACTGATACAAAAGGATGTGCCCTTTTAGTAGTTAGCTGAGTGTGAGTTCAGCTTTCTAAGGTTGAAGGAGTTATGACTACTGCACCAGTTCTTGTGTTACCAGTTGAGGGTCAAACTTTTTCAATAATTGTGATGCTTCGGGTGTTGGATTGGGATGTGTTCTAATGCATCAAGGCCATGTTATAGTATATGTATCGAGGCAGCTGATAGATCACGAGCTTAACTACCCCACCCATGACTTGGAGTTAGCGGCGGTAGTTTTTGTGCTTAATATCTAGAGCCATTACCTGTATGTGGTCAATTGTGAGGTTTCACTAATCACCACAACTCGCAGTACATTTTGAGTCATAAGAGCTTCACTTAAAGTAGCGGAGATGGATTTAGCTCCTAAAGGACAATGATTTGAGTATTCTCTAACATCCAGGAGAGGCTAATATGATTGATGATGCCTTGAGTCGAAGGTGGTGAGTTTGGGTAGCATAGATGTAGTTACTATTTCTGAGAGGTCATTTTCTTGGGAAATTTAGTTCTTGGCCAGCATGATAGTTAGGTTGGATCTTTTAGTGACATATGGATTATTTCTAATATTAAAACTAGATCATCTTTATTTTACCATATTCGACAATGGAAG
>JBDJHY010295393.1:0-10005 GCA_039654485.1 Withania somnifera | reverse complement strand
GCAAAGTATGTAATCTATGTCGATCCTTTATCTACTATGCTCTATCTGAAATTTAACCCAAATAGGTCTGAATCTCTTTGTATCATCTTGAATTAACTCAAAAATCCACGGTCAAATCTCAACACTACTATACCAACCAATTGGTGATCTGTAATGTCTACCGTACAAAGCCTTGAATGGTGCCATCTTTATGTTGGAATAATGGCTTTCATTATATGAGAACTCTTCCAAAGACAAATGCTGCTCCCAGATACCTCCAAAATTAGAAAATAAGCCCAGAACATGTCTTGGAGTACCTGAATGGTCCGCTCATATTGCCCGTCTATCTGTGGGTCAAAATCCATACTAAAATCTACCTCTGCACTCATCTCATGCTACACAGTCCTCTAGAACCATGAAATAATCTACGTACTCCCATCTAATATGGTAGACACTAGCACTCCATGCATACAAGGAATCTCCCTAACATACAAGGAAAAAAGTCCCTCAACACCCCAAGAAGATGAGTGAGTAGAAAGTGAGAAGATTTCGGCAATCGATCTAGGATGACCCATATACAATCACAACCCCTAGAAATGTGAGTGTCCAAAAAAAATCAATGATAATCCTCTGCCACTCACTGCAATACACCACCTGGACTGCAGTGCTCGAACCTAGCTTGTTGGTAGTTCAAGCATCGGGAAAACAAATCCTGAATGGCACCATATGAACACTAGAATAACAACTGTTGTCATATGAATCTTTATCAAGGCCCAATGTTAACCTCAACCATTGTCAAAATCGAAGACACAAGCTCACAATAAATCCTAAGGTGTCCAGCTAATCCGCTCGGACTGGCTGTCATCAGTCAATGGAAAATCAGTATGGTACTGTACTCAGCAAATCAAAAAGTGTGTCGGGTGCCGTTGTCCAAAGTAATAGACATTGTGACCTCACAAAAGAAAAATAACCCTAGAATATAAAAGTAGAAAAACCCTTTACACATCCCATTATGCTCAGAGGTATGGAGTATTTTGTACAATGGGCCTCACAAAGAATGGTCTGAATCAAATCATCAATTCTTGAATTGTAAGGACCAATGCCTATCTATAACATACTATCAAATACTAAAGAAACTCTACAGAAGTGATACCAAGATTGCGGGATCCTTGGGTATAATCGACTAACATCATCACAAAAAGGCAAATGATACCAAACGGCTAGCCAATAATGTTAGGTACCACAAATGGAATTGCCTGTAAAAATAAATTTATTCTGGGCCTAAACTGAAACCAAAGTGACTATCTAGACCTCGAAAATCAACATCAATCTGCCAACCTGAAATCAATTGGGAATTAACCCGAAAAGATATCTAAAACATAAGGAAATGATGACCCAAGGTACTCCATCATTCTACTCACACCTTGATAATAACCTCAGGTAACGACTGTAAACCTAGATGCCATCGTCTTGTATCAAAATGGTGTGATAGGTCAAGCCATAGCACTCTCTAAAAGACAAATTCCTAAAAAGAATAATCATCACAAACTGACAACAAGGATGAACTCCAACTACTTGTAACCTTCTAAATTTAAATGCCCCTAACTCAGAACCTGAAAGCCTCTCGACTTTCATACAAAGAACATAATCACAAAATTAGATCACAGCCTGGTATAAACCAATCACTAGTCCAAACACAAGAAATCATAGCAAAAATCAATTTAGTATCTACTTACGAGTATAAAACTTTCATGGTTGCATCAACTGACTAAGACTAGAAATGAATCACATAAATGGGAATATGAAATCCTCTGGGATACCACAACCTCAATCCACCACTAAAGGAGCATTATCGCATACCAGAACAATTATATTCCTACGGTAAAAAGACTAACAAAAAATAGACATAATCAAGGGAACTCAAGAGATAATAGCCAACCCCAGTTAGACCTAATTTGGGTGAAAGATAAAGATAAAGCTCTAGAAAAACCAAAGGAAATGAATAGAAAGAGCGAGTCATTCTCCCAAGAACTACTCACTCTGATTCTCTAGAACCAACCATTGGAAGTCATGGGTAGTGTGGGTCACAACCTAGGGCTACAAAACAACTCCTGGTGGGGAAAAATCACCATAAGATAACAGGGCATCTAGCCGCAAGAATGAGAAATCGAGAACCAAAATGATAATAAGCACCTCCAAGGGACTAACTTCCTGACCTAAATGCAAGACAGATCTCAATTAGCAAGGGCCTAAGGGCCTCTATAAACCTACCAAAATACACTGATCACGGCTGAGGAATAATCACAATATACCACCCCTATATCTAGGGAGAACAGGGTAACCTACCTATGCCAGTCAAAATCACTAAGTCCACCTATTAACTAAGGCCTAACTCTTCTATCAGACAATATCTAGTGGGTAAACTAGCAAAAGAACTCAAATCCCTCACTAGGATCCACCACTATAAGGTTCCCTCCTTATATATGGGGAAACAAAACGACCCTACGAACAATATCCACCACTCAGTGTAGGACAATGTAAAGGTAATCAAATCTCAGCTGGGATATAGTAAAGCCTTTCCAACAAAGGAACTTAGCCCCTAAATCACTAGACCATAACATCACAAAGACTCACAGACACCTCCCGAGGTTAAAAGACAAGACCCATTGCGCTAATAGAAATCACATCCCAAATTCCACCAAAGAACCACATAAAAGAGGTCTGCAACATCAGAGGGATAAAATCAAGGCCTAAACCTAGTCCATGATACAACATCAACAAATGTAAGGTTACTCAAGATAACATAAATGAAATAAGAAAGAAAGTCAGAGTCACACTCAAGTCATCAAAAGCCAACTAGGTAGGGAATAAAATAAAATTGTGTCATAAGTAGAGCTCGAAAGTAGCTCATCCTAAACACCCTGCCCAAGGAAACAAAACGAAGGACGAAGAGCCACTGGAAGACTCTAGTGACCAGCCTGACTAAGGCATCCATAACCAGGTCATACGTTGGATGAAGAATCAAGCCCTTTGCAAGCATACAAGAATTACTAATACCATCATCCTCCCTAACTAACTACAGAGGTGAGGCTGCAATCATTGTCAATGTATGTCCCGGCGTTGCGGACACCCTTTGGCTCAATGTTCTAAATCACCACAATCATAACAACCTTATTCCTAATCTAACTAGGACCACTATACTACTCTATCCACTATGTCCCTGCAAACCAGAAGATGCACCCCTGACAAGCTAACTACTCTGAGTACCCAGGCCTCTCTCGACTAATTAAGAAAAGATATGAATAGAATGACTGGGCTAACCCAACTGGATCTGTTGTAGATGCCTAATCTCTGCCTATCATATCGTTCACTCATAAATTGGGTATTATTGGAATTATTCTAAAAATCAAAGGGAGAGCTAGATGGGCCGGACCCAAACTCTAACTACTCTGCCCAGGCTGTTGTAACAAAAGAACCCTGGGGAAGGGATACCCGTGGCCTCATATTAGAACCCACCACATATAAAGAAACCCCATGCTGTTCATCCCTCAAATCTTGAGATAGATTAAAACTAGCCCTCGTTGTTCGGTAGACTTCCTAACCACTAGCCCTTTAGGTCTCACGATAAACCTCTTCAAGGGCCACCAAATGTTTAAAGATCTGCCCAAGGATATTTCCTGCTACTACCAAGTTCTCCATCATTCTACAGAGCTCCAAAATAATTCTTTAAAGAAATTCGACATCCTTCTATATCTCATAGCATGCAGTGTAGGGATATATGTTGTCATCCTTTTAAATGATGTTGCATAGTCCCAAACAGTCAAAGGCCCTTGCTAGAGACCAACAACTTATCCTCAACCTATACTCCCATAAGAAACCTACTGGTACTTTTGAACAAACTCTAGCGTTATGTGGAACTAGTGTGACTATAAACCCTGCTAGAGCCCAAGTTACACCCAACTCTATGTCTGATGATATGAGTGTGATAATCTCATTGGTTCCCATCAAGGGTCTCTTCCTAGTCATATGGAAAGAGTAGAGTTGAATGAAGTGATAGGAAACCCAATGACCATACAACGCATGTAAGGAGTCAAGAAGTGAGAGTCTTTCCTACAGAGTGCCCTGTAGCCTCCCAAAGATAGGATACATAAATCTCTGTATAGATACACAGGATCTATCCAACGCTTGCTCCTACACCCAGAGACACCGGTAAACTTAAAGCTCTGATACCATTCTTTCACAACCAAAAAGTTGAGTTATGATGGAATCTACATCTAACCTGTAGACAAGCCTAACCCTATCCCAGAGTGTAAAGAGATAGGGAGTACTAAGGACCAAAAGAAAATAGAAGGGAGATGAAAGAAGGAAACAGAAGCAAACCATGAAGATACACAACCGAATATAACTCCCTAGAACCTGGTATCGTGGCTATAGAGAATAGACATATAGAAAAGTACAAAATACAACCTACAACAGGGAAAAACTATAAATAGCTATCTAGAATCCAACTTGGAAGAATGTGAAGATAGAAGGAAGACCAGTTAGCATGAATGCCAACTTCTCACTGTATCATCTGAAACAACCCCAACCTAGATAGCACGATTGCATCTATTCTGATAAATCGTATTAAAAATTATATCACAAAAGATGTAAAAGTGTAGTATGCCTACAAAATTCAATAGGACCCAGTAGGCATCATAGGACGACCAGGAAAAAGTAAGAATAAGTAAGCTAAAGAGCGATCAAAAGCAATTAGGGAAGTGGCACATAATGTACAATAGGAAAAGGTAACTGTAGAAATTGCTATTAATTGCGATAATGAATCAGATATTAGCGTGTGCAGTATCAACTAACAAGTAGGAAGGAAAGTAACTATCAGGGTATAACCATAATTATACATAAGAAAATCATAACCAAACGCGACAGTACCTAGAGCTCCAACGTAACCAGCACAAGGATGGACCAATAAGAGAATACAAAACCATTAATAAGCTAACAACAAAGACAACAAATGCATGAATAGTACCTACCAGAGATAGAAGGGAACAAACAAATTCTACTAGTAAAAAAACTAGAATGACATCCCATACTATCAATAAGTACAACTAGGCAACCAAGTAACCTAACAGGTACTCCCCTTGTAAGTCCTGAAGAGTATAAATCAATGCGTAGGGATGCAATGTAAAGGGGTGCTGTAAAAGTAACTGTCACAATAGTAATCTCGCAAGCTCCTATTGGAAATAAGGCATGTGAGGCAGGACCCATGAAGGTCTCAAACAGTATACCACTACTCCCTCGTATTCCCCAGGCTATATATCATGCCCTAGCATAGCGACCTAGTCGATATAGCCCTTGTAGGGACTGAACCCACATGCAAAACTCGTAACTAGACCACCAAGGATATAATCATCAGGGAAAAAGTGAAAATCCTTGAGCTCAACCCATATATCATATATCAGTTGAACTCAAGTCCAACCAAATAGGCAAATCAGAACCATAGTGAAATCCAACTACTGCCATGTAGGTTATACCTAAAAATTTGAATGCCAGGGAGAAAATAAATCAGGTGGTGCAATAAAATAGCTCCATACTACCACAAAAATCATGGATATATATATATATACACTCCCCCTGTAAGTCCCGAAGAATACAAATCAACGCGTACGGATGCAATGTAAAGGGGTGATGTAAAAGTAACTGTCACAATAGTAATCTCGCACACTCATCTTGGAAAAAAGGCATGCGAGGCAGGACCCATGGAGGTCTCAAACTGTAGACCACTACTCCTTCGTATTCCTCAGGCTACATATCATGCCCTAGCATAAGAACTGGTCGATATGGCCCGTGTAGGGACTCAAACTCGCATACAAAACTCATAACTAGACCACTGATTGTATAATCATTAGGAAAAAGTGCCAAGACACAAGTTCAACCAATATATCATATATCAGTTGAAATCAAGTCCAACCAAAAAGGCAAATCAAAACCGTAGTGAAATCCAACTGCTACCATGTAGGCAATACCCAAAAATCCTAGTGCCGGTGAGAAAATAGATCAGGTGATGTAATAAAATAGCTCCATACTGCCACCACAATCATGGATATATATATATATATCAGAATCTAGTTACCTTTTAAACTATTAATGCATGTTAGTAGCAAAGAATTAAATAATAGGCTAAACGAGTTTGAGGCTACTAACTGGAGTCCAACACGTAGAACACTTCTCATACATAATATGGTACAAAATAGGGCTTAAACCCATGGTATAAAATGAAGATACAAGCCCAAAAAGTTTATGTAATATAGAAAACTTTACTACAATAGTAAAAATAAAGAACTACCTTGTAAAAACGACAATAGAACCACTTCTCCTGAGCCTGAGTTGGATGTGAGAGAATATCAGAATCTACATGATTATGTTGATGCATCTAGTCTTCAGGATACATTATTAATAGTTTTTGATGTACTTAAGGGTATTATGTAGAGTGGAGGTGCGACTGGCATTCCATACGTTTCTTAGGCTAGGGTGAGGCCTAAACCCCATATTAGTATCAGATTTTAGGATTTTGAGGTCTAGCTAATCAGCTACCAGTTTCTCATAGATTTAATGATATGCCTTTGTTAGGTGTCAGGGTATAGCTAGACCAGTTTTGTTCAAAGAGGAGCAACCTAGATAGAAAAAGTTTAGGAAGATATACCTTCCCCAATTTTAGGTTGGGAAGGATAAGGATACACATGAGTTCAAGGATACCTATCATGAATTATTAAATGGTATGGACTTGGCAAATATACATGGAGTTTGTTATACTACCCTTCATATGCATGGACTTGCCAGGAAGTGGGTCTTATTTAGTGACTTGAGAGGTATTTCCTCAGGCTTTTTATGATTAATTTATTCCATGGAGTGTGATGGAGGAGTTCCAACATAGGTTTGCGAGCTTGAGGTAGGAGGGGATGACTAGTAATGAGTATAATGTTTTTACACCTTGTATAAGAATTCCTTGGTAATCCTTCAAGATGAGAGTGAGAGGATATTCAGGATCATGACAGAGTTGACTTATTCTACCCGTTTGATAGTATTTAGAACAACCCATTAGGGATCTACCCTTTAGGGGGTGGTTAAGGCCTCAAATTAGATAGGGTTGATGGAGAGAGAGAGGAGTTTGAGGTCTGAAGGACAAGAGGTCTCTTACTTTTGGTAAATTTTCTAGTACCTTATTATGGGGGGTAGAGGTTTATTTAGTAAAGGTGGTTTTTTTTAGCATTTTAGGCTTGTTAAGGTAACTATGAATGCGACTGAGAGTGATCATAATAGATGTGGTTTTTACAGTTCAAGGTTGTGTTCTAAAGGTTTTTATCGGAGGTGTTTGGGCCATATTTATCATTTAGATTCTTTTGGTTATTACATCATTCCATAATTCCATGGTCTTATTATTCTTATGGGGGTTTAGGCCATGTGATAAGTTTTTGACCTCAACTTGGTCATGTAGGACCCTAACCTTATCTTAAGTTACAGCTAGATCAACAACACCTATGGCTAGAGGATTGGGTAGATTATAGCTAAGTAGATGTTGTTGGTCAACATGTAAGGGTGTTGGTAGATCTATTGTTCCATCTAGTAGTAGAGGACTGGTTCATTACAGTGGTAGTTGAGGCTAGTATTATGCTTTTTGTAGTAGACCTAAGGTAGAGGCCTCGAATTTATTTATCACATGTATGATCCTAGTTTACCGTCGACCTACTTTTGTGTTATATGATTATGTATTTATATTTTCATATGTGTCTACCTACTTTGCATCTATATTTGATTTTATATGTGATTACATAATTGTACCCATATATGTTTCTATTACCGTGGGTTATTCCTTAGTGATGGATCGAGTATACCAATCTTGTACTTTGTTTGGCTGAATATAACTCTAGGAAAGATTTGATCATTTTTGATATGGTAGACTTTGATGTTATTTTGGGTATGGACTAGGTTTTCCCCTATCATACAACATTGTATCACCATGTCGAGACTGTTACCTTAGCTATGCCTAGTATCTCAAGGGTTGATTGGAAAGGTTCTAGTGGTTCCTATCCTAGTAGGGTGATTTCCTTCCTTTATGCAATAATTATTTGAGAAAGAGTGTTTGTATTTTTTGGCCTTTGTTTGGGATAATACTATTTATTCTCCTTATTTAGAGGAAACATTTATTGTGAGAGAGTTTATTGATATGTTTTCCAATTTTTCTAACATCTCTCAAACTAGGAATATTAATTTGCCATTGTCTTAGAGCCAGATGCCAAGGCCACTCCTTACTATATGGCTTCAACAAAGTTAGAAGAATATGAGGATTCATTGTAGGACTTATTGAGCAGAGGATTTATTAGGCTTAGTCTATCACCTTAGGGTGCTCTGATTTTATTTGTGAAGAAGAATGGTTCCATAAGAATGTGAATTGACTATAGGTAGTTGAACAAAATAACTATTTAGAACAAGTATCCTCTTTCGCATATTGATGATTTGTTTGATCTACTTCAGGGTGCAACAGTTTTCCAAGATTGATTTGAGATCTGGTTACCGCCAGTTGAAGATCAGGGCACCATATGTCCCCAAGACAACTTTCAAAGATTGGTATAGTCATTAAGAATTTCTTGTGTTGTCCTTTAGTTTGACTAATGCCTTAGTGACATTCATGGAGTTGATGAATGGAGTTTTTTGTTTGTGTCTTCTTTTTTTGTGATTATGTTCATCAATGATATGCTGGTGTATTCTAAGAGTGAGAAAGACCATGTTCGACATTAGAACACTATTCTGTAGAGACTGAGGGATGAGCAGTTGTATAGGAAGTTCTAAAAGTGTAAGTTTTGGCTTAATTTAGTGGAATTTTTGGGACACGTAGTGTCAAAAGTAGGGATTAGAGTCAACCCAGTAAAGATTGATGCAGTTAGAGGTTGGATAAGGCCTACTTTGCCTTATCAATACTCATAGCTTTATGGGATTAGATACTTACTATAGGAGATTCATTTAGGGTTTCTCATCCATTTAGGCCTCATGATTAGATTAATTCATAAAAATATGAATTTTCAATGGTTTGATGAAAATGAGGAGGACTTTAAAAAACTCAAGACCTTATTGACTTCCCTCCTACTTTAACCCTACCTTGGAAGGTGAAGGGTTTATTATTTATTGTGATGCTTCTAAGGTTGTCTTGGGTAGAATGTTGATGCAAAGGGGAAATATTATGGCTTATACTTCTAAAAAATCAAAGACCCATGTGAAGAATTATCCTACCTATGACTTATAGTTGGCGGCTTTAGTGTTCATGTTACAGTTATGGCATCACTATTTTTATAGAGTACATTGTAAGGTGTTCACCGACCATAGGATTCTTCAGTATATTTTCAGCTAGAGGGGTCTTAGTTTGAGGCAACAATGGTGTATTAAGTTATTGAAGGATTATGACATAACTATCTTATATCATCCTATAAGGCTAATGTTGTGGCAGAAACCTTTAGTAGGAAAATTATTTAGTTTAGGGAGTCTTGATTTGATTCGAGGAGAGGAGAGATCACTGGATAGAGATGTTCTGAGTTTGGTTAATAGTTTTGTGAGGTTGTAGATTTAAGATAATGGTAGGGTTTTTTCTTGTGTAGAGTCTTGGTCTTTCTTAATGGATGGAATCAAGAAAAGTCAATTTTAAGGATGAGAAATTGAGAATCATTCGTGATAAAGTGTTGAGAGGTGAAGAAAAGAAAGTGTCTCTTAATCAAGAAGGTGTCTTGAGGAAGAAGTTCAGATTTGTATTCTGAAAGTGGGTGTTTTGATCAAGTTGATCTTAGAGGAGGCTCATTATTTGAGGTATTATATTCATCCAAGGGCATCCAAAATGCATCAAGACTTGAAATAGCACTATTGGTGGTATGACCCAACGAATGGCATTATGGATTTAGTAGCTAGATGTTTGACCTGTCAACAGGTTAAGTTAGAGCATCAACGACCAAGCGACTTGTCTTAAAGGATTCAAATCCTTTAGTA
>JBDJHY010295382.1:0-10005 GCA_039654485.1 Withania somnifera | reverse complement strand
GCAATTATTCTCAAAACAAAGTCAATTAGTACAAGTTATGTGGCTTTTCGGCAGGTAAATCTGCCTATGATCAATTAACATGTGGGTTGCATCTTTTCTAGCCTCATGAGAATCCAAGGTTCTTATATGTATGTTTCTCGAGGACATTACCAAAATCTAGGTAGTATACAGTCTAATTTCATCAAAAAGGGTATTAGTTTAGTATATGTATGGTAAATCTCCAGCTCAGGGATGGGATTATCGGTTAGTCATTGATTTTCTTATTCTTCAGGCCTATGTCCTACTTAGCTTTCTTGTAGCTTAACTACTTATCATGGAGCTATATCGCGCTACCCGTCTATTTAACATTGACTTACGAACGTAATATGGCTAGGAAAGGAGTAACACATTTGATACATACTTTTATATGTTGACTCTAGACCGTAGTGAGGTTGGGGATGGGATTATACTAGTTATTAGATCTAGTAGTTATCCCTCGATTTAGGTTGCTGTCTTTAGAGCCGATCTAGATTGGCTATTTATTTTGTTTTTTACCTTAGATGCGTGTGTGATTAAAATTTATGTATGGCTTTTTAGGCTCTAGATAGATGGGTACAGCTATGATGAATAGTTAGTAGCCCTTTGTGATGACATCATGTCCTTGCCTGGTGCGAGCCTTGAAGTTAGTTATATAGCTCCACGTTTCCCCTTCATATGTGTGGACTTGGCCCTTAAAGGGCAACCCTCAGGGCAGTTGTGGCATATTTAAGGTGGTTATTCATTTCTTGGGACTATAGTTGGGCTAGGAGAGGATGTACCTTATGATAAGGTTTGGGTAGTCACCTTATGGATTCATTGTTAACAGCCCCAGACCCCTCAAACTTAGTGGTGATTCATTATTAAGGGCATGCATTAAACATTTTAAAAGGTAACTAGATTTTGATAGAGTTATAATTGGAAACTAATTTCATATATAATTTTATTTTTTGTGACTGTGCTCATGAGCAGTATAGAGCTACTTTCTTGGTATCACTATGGTTTTCTACACATTGACTTATGACGATAGTTGGGTCTTATCAAGATTGGATATTGCCTATATGGATGGATTTGAGTTTTCACTGAGATATGATATACAATATGAGCCTAAGTCTTGCACTCGTACCTTGATAACTATACTACTGGGTTTTTTTATGAGGTTTTATCTGCGGGTTCGAGTCCCTCTACAAGCCCTGCAATCTGGGTCTTCATCCTTAGGGTATGACACGTAGCCCAGTGGAGGGATATATGGGGGAGTTGTGGCATATGGTTTGAGTCCTCCGTGGGTCCCTATTAATTTAGGAATATCCCATAGAGGGAGAATGCAAACACGTATTTACTTTTCAGTACCCCTTTGCATTGCATCTCTTTGTATTACATGTATTTACATTGACTTGTACCCTTTGGGACTTACGAGGAAAGTGTTGTTGGGTTACTTGTTTGTTTGGTTGTACCTACCGATAGAATAGGATGCCGACTAAGTTAGTTTGCTAGTAAACTTTGTTTGTTTCCTTCTATCTCTTATCAATATTGTTATTTGACTTATTGTTATTATTGTTAGCCTAGCTTGTTAATAATTTTCACTTTCTTGTTGGTCCTTCCTCGTGTTGATCATGTTGGAGCTCCAGGTGCATGTCACATTTGGTCATGACTTATTTAGTATATATATGGTAAAGGTCCACCTTGGGGCTGGGATTATTGGCCGAGCCTCGATATGCTTATTCTTCTAGCCTATGGCCTACTTAGATAGCTTGTGGTTTACTACTAACCCTGGGGCTATATTACCCTACCGCGCATGTTTAACATTTAACTTTGGAATATAATGTAGATGGGGGAGGAGTAAAACCTTTGATGTGTACTTCTATATGCTGACAATAGACCATAATGAGGTTGGGGAGGGGATAATACTAGTGATTAGAGCTTAGTAGATATCACCTGATTTAGGCTGGTGGCTTCAGAGCCGATCTAGGTAGGTTGTGTATTTTGTGTTTCACCTGAGAGGCATGTGTGATTAGAGGATGTGTTTGTCCTTTCGGCCGTAGATATTCGGGTACGACTATGCTGAATGGTTAGTAGCCCTGAGTGATGACATCATGCCCTTGCTTGGTGAGATCATCGGAGTGAGTTATATCTGGATGAGCTATGATAGCGCCACATGTACCGTGCATAGGTGTTTGGATCTTAACGAGCACCTCTACAAAGTTGTGGAATCTTTGAGGTGATTACTTATGGCTCAGGGCCGTAGTTGGTCTAGGAGAGGATGTACCTTATGGTTAGATCTGCGTAGTCACCTGATGGATTCCTAGTTAACAGCCCTAGATCCCTCTAGCTTAGTGTTGATTCTGTGTTGAAGGTATGCATTAAACATTTTAAAAGGTAATTGTATTTTCATAGAGTAATAATTGGAAAATAATTTCTTATATACTTATATCTTCCACAACTGCTATCATGAGCAGTATAGACATATTTTCTCACATCATTTAAGACTATTTTCTCCCTATCAATGGATTTTCTTGACATTTCCTACATGAAAACAATTGGGTCTTTTCAAGATTAGGTTTTCCATATATTAATAGATTTGGGTTTTCACTGAGATATGATAGATGAACTGAGCTTGAGTTTAGCACTCCTATCCTATTGACTATACTACTAGGGGGTTCGTTACGAGGTTTGCATATGGGTTTAAGTCCCTCCACGGGCCTTGTGATCCAGGTCGCTATGCTTAGGGTATGATGTGTAACCCAGGGGAGGGGTATATGGGGGAGTAGTAGTATATAATTTGACTCCTCTGCGGGTACCTCTTGGTTCAGGAATATCCTAGAGAGGAAGAATGCTGACACATAGTTGCTTTTTAGCTCCCTTTTGTTATGCATTGACTTGTACCCTTTGGGACTTATGGGGGAACTATCATTGGGTTACTTTATTATTTTTTTGTACCTACCAGTATAATGGGATACCGAACAAGTTTTTTTGCTACTAGACTTTGTTTTTTCCCTTCTATCTCTAATCAATACGTTTCTTGCGCTTAATGTAATTGTTGTTAGCTTAGCTTGTTGATGGTCTTGCACTTTCTTATTGGTCCTTCCTTATGATGGTCACGTTAGAGATCAAGGTCTGCATTTTGTTTGGTCATAAGTTGCTAGTGTTCCAGGTCTTGTGGGTTATACCCTTTGAGTGACCCTCCCTTGTACCTGTAAGCTGGTGCTATACCCACTAGTAATCGATCCTTCACTATACTTACTAGCTATTAATGTAGTTATCTTGTTTTAATTGTAAATAATGTGACACTCTCCTATTTGTTGCTAATCACCCTTTGCCTTACTTATGCTTACTTTTTCACGATTGGCCTATGAGACCTACTGGGTTTCTGTTGTTTTGTTACTCATGCTACGCTTCCGCATCTCTTCGTGTTTCAGATTCTAGTATAAGCTAGCAGAGTGGACCCTTTCGTGCGGGATAACTGTTGAGACTCCAGGAGATTTTAGTGAGAAGATAGCTTCCTTGTTGACCATTTTTACTTCCAGTACCAGAGTTATCCTAGTGTGGCTCTGAATTGCTACTTCATATTTTTTCCTTGTTGGGGTTGTATTTTTTATTTTATGTATATAAATGCTCTATAGCTATGCTACCTGGTATTGGGACTTTTATGTAGTTGTGTATTTTCATGTCCTATCTTTGCTTTTTCTCTTCATATTTTTTTTTTGAGTTCTTTCTACTAGCCGACTGTTACTTTCTCTAGGCAAGAGTTATGCTTGTCTGCAGGTGAGATGTAGGCACCATCACAACTCGATTTTACGATTGTTAGAATTCAAGAAGGTGGAGATATTACAGGTTGATCCTTTGCAATGATTATGAACATGATTTGGAAGGAAAGAAATAAAAACAGGTTCCAGGGTAAACAACCGCTAGTTGAGATGATGATCAAAGATATGGTATTATTTATTCATATAGGAGACTAATATAATTCAAAGTGGAGAGCGTTCCTGTAGACTAAATTAGCTTTTCTTAGATTGTGACCAGGAACAAATTTTCTTGTATTTTTATTTGTATTGATATTGATAATGGTCAAATAGTAAGATCAAACAAGACAGTAGCTAGTCAATTGTTGCTGATATTGTACATGCTTTTTTAGTAGGAAATGAAAGATATTGTTGATTGAAAAAAAGGAACAATCTAGAGATAGGGGATACAATCAAGAAGGCATTATTTAACAAAATGATTGAGGGATAACAAAATGGAGAAAATTTAGGGATTACATGTTACAAACGTGTTTAGGAATAATTTTTCTTCCTTTTTACCGTACTTCTTTTTTTTATTTTAGCCTTTTCTTAGGTTTTGATAGAATATTACTGTCATGTATTAAAAAGTGAAATTGTTTGTCGTGACTTGTAATTATAACTCATAAATTGTGTATTTATATATTTTTCTCTTGAGAACATGCGTGGAAAAAATAATCTATCAATTTAAATTTTGCAACTTGCATTCTTTTCACTTAAACATGAAATTTTTATAATTTATGAAAACTATGAATATTTGGGGTATCAATAGTACTGTCCAAGCAGTTATTTTATAAAATTTATAATATATCAATTTTTTAATTATTTTACTTTACATAATTAAAATTAGACTTTCTGAAATTGCACCATCATCTCAATTTCTCTTCGGTATTTGTACAGTTTAACATTATTTTAAAAAATAAAATAAAGAAGTTAGTTCACGTTATCATGTATGCTGGTGTATGATTTTTTGAACAACTCTATAGACATTTTTGATGTTTAAAAGGTGACGGATCAATAAAATATAAAAGAAGACAAGAATAAAGATTTATCTCATTATTTTTATGTCAATGTAAAATAATAATTAAGCTAAAAATAAATCTAATTTAAATCACATGAGTAGAAAAAATGGTCAAGATGAAACCCAAGAACTGTGTTTACTTAAATTAAGTATCATGTTACTCCTCGAGTCTACACCCTGAAGGAATATGACACTTGAAATCACAAATGACCCAAATTAACTCCTGAATCTGGCATATACGAAGGAATAACTGAATCACTTGGAGAAACTGGTAGCCTAAGAATGAATAAACATTTAATATGATTATGTAATATGATTAAGCAATGATGTCTGTAAGTTTAACAAGACTAGGTAACTAAATAAAACTAGCACCTAAAAGCCTCTAATGCTAAATAAAAGAGTTGGTGGAACAAGTTCCTAGATAAATTCAAACTCTAAGACTGAACGTTGGTAAATAGTCGACCTAATATAAAATAGGCCTTTACCCTCGGAGGAATAAGCACTCACCAATATTGCTTCTTTGTTGGACATTCTAGCTATCCATAAGCGCAGGAGGAATGTTGTGATCTACATAATGAGATAATGTAGGGAAAAGTATGCGGTAAGTATTTTAAATGTACCAAACACATGGCAATGCAACATAACAAGACATAATATATTACAAATTGAACTAGAAATAGAATGAACTGAACATGCTAATGTTCAACATGAAAACTGATATGCAGTAACTTACATCTTTCGTATAACTAGAATAAGGAGCAAAATACATGTTAAAAAATGAATTTAATACTTTAAGGTAAAGCTAGTAAGTTAGAAAATGTATAAACACTATTTAACAACTTAATATGAGAATAATAGGAGTTTCTATTAATCAGCACAAATCATGTGAGCAGATATGGAGTCTAATCTGCTTTTGAGCTGATGGGTTCTCTATACCTGGTCAAAGTTATAGAAATGGTTCTATATGGATCTACTAAACTGAGTCTTATAGGCTAATAGCTTATGATGGTAATGTAGTTCTGAAATTAAGATTATCTGAAAACTAAATCCTTCAAGTGCTAAATACTACTCTCAAGTTGGAAACACTGACTTCTCATGAATAACTAATACTGGACCTTTTTTGTTGTGGGTTTATAACACTAGACTCTATGTAGAATATAACATATTTTTTTTGGCCGTAAGATACTCCCAACTTCATGAGTAGGTTTTTAAAATACTAAAAACAATGCCTTGACCCAAATAAATATGTTTTTCACTTATAGTTTAGTATTTGAGCCAGGATTTATACTTTTCAGGTTATTTTAGTTGTTTGGATCATTGCATAGATTTTCATTCAACTTGTTATTATTTATCATGTTTTATTCATATAATCTCTTACAAGTATATTCTATGTAATGATCTTTTATAGTTGTGTATTTTTATGAAATAAAGATACAAGTTTTGATATCCACCCCAATGATCAGTAAAGTAGATCTCCGAACACTTTGATGAGTCCTCGCATGCCGGAGAACAATGTTTTTATTAATTTCTTTTATGCTTATTATTTATTATTGAGGACTATTTAAGGAGTCCACCCATAGTATACCCTAGTTCATTAGAGGTTTCCAACATAAATTAAGTTGTTAGTAGTTTTCCCATGTTATACTCGGTTTATGGCTTACTTATAAGTTTTATCAAGACTTTACTTGTTGGTAAACTTTGGTACTTTTCATGCTCTACTAAATTGCTTCCAATATATGTTTAAGTAATTTAACAAGTGCACATCCCAAGGGCTTACTTGGGGCTCACATGTGGGTATTTAACACTTTATAGAATCTAGGACGTAGCCTCGAGGCGTTACAAAATTTGTATCAAATCACATAGTTCAAGTGTACTAGGGAATGTTTGAAATCTCATTAAGTAGGTTCTACCTTATAGGTGTGTCGCGCATCACACTTATAAAGAAGAGGATACAAGACATTTATGAACTAATCTCACCTTCTTCGTGTACTTTCTCGTTATATGGAGTCTAACAGAAACTTTTCATGATAGCTGATCTATTATTCCAAATAATCATGCCCCCTTGTATACAACCTATCTAGAGGGCCATAGATGACAGGGCTCCTGGTAAAACTGCCATGAATGCATCCATATTAGCTCTTGTAACTCAATCGGACATAGATATCAAAACAAAGCTTCAAGAGGCTATGTAGTTGTTGGCTTAAGAAGTCACTTTCCAGTTCAATAATCAATCCACCATTCTTTCATCCTCAACTGGTGTTAATGATTCTTCTATAGTTCAAGATCTTTTCTAGATGACTCTGCCTATTTTTGCTAGGTGTATCGTTAAGGAGGATCCTCAAAATTCTCTAGATGAACTTACAAAGATTCTTGATGTGACGCAAGTAAAAAGGATAGAGAGAGTTGAGCTGGCATATTATAAGCATAAGGACATGGCTCACAAATGGTACTCTCAATGGAAAGAGCGTAGGGGTCCTTATGCAGTTCCAGTTACTTGGTAATGTCTTTATGAGGCATTTTTAGATAGGTTCTTCCCTACGGAGTTAAGAGAAGCTAAGTTTTAATAGTTTATAAATCTTAGACTGGGTTCTATATCTGTGAAAGAATATGGCCTAAAGTTCATTCAATTGTCTAAATATGCTCTAGAGATGGTAGCTGATTCTAGGGCCATGATGAGAAAGTATTTTTTAGATATAAATGACTTGGTGAAGAAGGAGTTCAATATCAGGATATGAATATCTCCAAACTTATGATGCATTCTTAGTAAATGAAGGAGAAAAAGTTAAAAGAAAAAGAGAGGAAGAATAAGAGGCTAGATTTAATCAGTCTAGTCAGAGTTAGAAACAAGGTATTTTGGGAGGCAATAGGCCTCAGTATCATAAAAGTTTCTCAGCACTAGTCCTATCTTCAGCTAAAATAGTAGCCCCTTATATCAAAATTAAGTAATTTCAAAAAAGGAAGCACTCCAGGGCCATGTCTCAAGGTACTGCTCATTCTAACATGTTGACTTATCCCACTTGCCCTTACTGCTCATTCTAACATGTTGACTTATCCCACTTGCCCTTAATGTGGGAGAAATCATCCATGAAGGTATTTGGATGGAAAATATGGTTGTTTGGATTGTGGCCAGTCGAGTCATATAGTTAAGGATTGGTTGGTGCAAGGAAAGGAATTAATACGGCTAAAGAACAGTCTATAACATCAGAAGCTCCTCCATCCCATGGTTATACTCACTAGGTTCCCACCAGGACAAAGGGGATTCACCTGATGTTGTTACTAGTAAGTTGCAAGTATTTTCTATTGATTATTTTGTTTTGATTGATATGGGGGTTATATTTTCTTTTAATACATTCATAGGAATTCTCAATTTCTAATCCAATTGGTGATTCCATATTTACTGAATGGGTCTATTAGAATTTCTCAGTTTCAGTTCTTTGGAAAGTCCCTTAGCAGACTTGATAGAGTTAGACATGATTGATTTTGAAGTTATATTTTATATAGATTGGATGAACTCTTCTTTGACCCTTATTGATTATGCAACCCGAATAGTTATGTTTCAACTTCTGGTTGATCTAGTTCTAGAGTGAGAAGGTAGTTTCATTATTCCTAAGGGTTGTTTAGTCTCCTACATAAAAGCAAGAAAAATTATTTCCAAAGGGTTTATATAGCATTTGGTTAAATTTAAGGACTTTAAGTCCTAGACTTCCACCATCTAGTCAATTCTAGTTGTTAGAGAATTTCAACAGTGTTCACAGATGATCTTCCTGGTAGCTCACTAGATCAGGAAATTGATTTTAGGATGATTTTCTTCCAAATACATAACCCATATCCATCCTTCCTTATAAGATGGCTCTATCTAAACATAAAGAACTCAAAGATTAGTTAGTTGATCTTCTAGACAAGGGGTTAATAAGT
The DNA here is from genome assembly GCA_039654485.1 of Withania somnifera. Lineage (NCBI taxonomy): Eukaryota > Viridiplantae > Streptophyta > Magnoliopsida > Solanales > Solanaceae > Withania > Withania somnifera. The sequence goes on along the minus strand of JBDJHY010295382.1, from coordinate 1,278 downwards.
CCCAGTGTTTCTCTTTGTGGAGATGTTATCTTCTTCATGCGAAAATTTTTTGGATCTTTTTCAATTTAGCTTTTATTTTTTCTTTGGGTTTGTAACTATTTGACCACTGGAAGTTAAAGATCTATTTTTATGAGAATTTATCAAATGATTGTACAAGAAAGTACTAGATAGATTAGAGAGAGAAAAGAACAGATGATAAAAAATGATAAATAAATAAAGAACCACACATTGTCTAACAAAATCCAATTCTCTCTCAATACGTTACATATGTGTAAAGATTACCGACAGCTAAATAAGGTAACCATCAAGAATAAGTACCACATTCGTATGATCAATGACCTATTTGACCAGCTTTAGGGTGGTAACTTTTTTTCCAAGATAGATCTCAGTTCTAGTTATCATCAGTTGAAGGTTAGGGAATGGTATATCTCAAAGACTACACCATTTGAGCTCATAATAGTCATTAAAAGTTTGTAGATATGAATTTTTGGTTATCTAATGTTGCAACCGCACTAATGGGTTATATGAAAAGAAAATTCAAGCCTTACATCGATTCTTTTGTCATTGTGTTTCTTAAATCATACTCTATTACAAGAATGAGGAAGATCAAGCTAATCATTTAGCAATTGTTCTCCAAACTCTTCTAGATTGACAGCTACATGTTAAGTTTCCAAGTGTGGAACTTAGATGAAATCAGTAGCTTTCCTTAGCCATGTTGTTTCTGGGGATGGTTCCAGGTCAACTTTCAAAATACTAATGATGTATAGAATTTTCCTAGACCCACACCTACAGATGAAACTAGAAGTTTTTTGGGATTATTCAGGTAGTACCATAGGTTTGTGTCATGATCTTAGGCGTATATACATGTTTTATTGCCATTAAAGTCTGATATTTTAGCTTAGTTTTGAGAGCAATTACATGTTTTTTAGTGTCTTATTGATTGATATTTGTTACTTTTACTAAACCATATGATTAGCCTATTTTAGGTACTATTTGTAGCCTATATGGATGAAAACCAAGAGGAAATGGAAGGCGGGATGAATGGAGATCATCTGAGGAAGATACGATGAGAAATAAGCTGACACAAGGCAACAAAGGACCATCACAATTGCCATTATGTCATGATACAAATTGTGATGGGCTACTGTTTTAGCCTAGAAATCAATCACGATTGGGATCACGACGTGATGGAGGTCCCATCACGATTGGGATCACATCGTGATACCCTATAACTTTACCGAAAATCTGTCTCCTTTTAGGTTAAGATAAGGGCAAAAG
>JBDJHY010295371.1:0-10005 GCA_039654485.1 Withania somnifera | reverse complement strand
AACTATCGTTCGTCTGTGGTGTGTGAACCACAAGCCCTAAAACTAGGGTGATTAGCCCATACGAGTTACAAAGAATACGAATGTCATAATAAACAAATACCGCATGAACTCAGTCTTCTTTGCTGTAATCAACCTTTTCTGCTGTAATTTCCTGTGTTGAATGCCTAGGGTTTCCGTCTTCTCCCTTATGATTGCCTCCTCTCTTCCCAATTGTAAAAGTTATTGATTTATACCTCCAAGATGCTTCTTAAGGGTTTTTGAGTTCGTTGGTAAAAGACCAATTTACCCTTACTAAGCCCAATAAGAATAAGCCCAACCGCTACTGCTTAAGTCGGATCACGATAAGGATCACGACGTGATCCCTGTCGTGATCAGTGTATTTTTGCTGGAAATCTTTCTGTTCTTCTTGTCTTGTCTTTCCTTCACTTGTTTTTGTCCATATGCTCATGATTTCCTAAAAAGATGGTAATCACATAGGTTAGTCGTAATTCCTTACATTTAATACGAAAACATTATATATTAGGCAATTATTCTCAAAACAAAGTAGATTAGTACAAGTTATATGGCTTATAGGCAGGTAAATCTACCCATGATCATAGACAAGTCTAACCTTACAGCCTAGAGCTACGCACAATGGGCTATAATACTCAAATCATCCAGCAAAATGGAAAAGCATACACAGAAACATCAAAGAACGACAACAGAAGAAATAAATACACAACCCAAATCTCAAAACCTGGTGTCAATGTCATAAGGAGCTACTATATAGAGTATCCAAAAGATAAAAATACAAAGCAACTCCCACAAAAGTAATACAACACAGGGCCTGCTATAGATAGAATAAAGCAAGCCAAACTCGAGGAAACCACAGTCGGCTCAGAAGGCAAATCTCACCGTATTCTCCGAAATTAGCTATATCTACTCCGCACGATCACGGCATCTCCAATAACCCCTGCTGGTATCTATAGCAAAAAAATGGTACAGAAGTGCATCATGAGTACCAAACAAGGTTCCCAGTAGGCATCATAGGCCGACCGAGCTAAAATAAAATACAAGTAAAAAGGCGAGGAAGTAAATGGTCAACGATAGTAGGAAAGCGTCAAGGATAATAAATATATGGAAAGATAAGATACCAAAAATATAAATACAAATATACAGGAAACTAAAACATGGTGCACACAATCCTGAGTGACTAGTACCTGAAAATCCGAATAGAAATAAAGGAACGTACTTGTGCCCCAGCTAAGCAAAGACCCAACTAACCATAAGAATATACTTATACGCACTACGAGTAAAGGATCGAACGGTAGAATACCACCAAGTGAGGAACAAAAAGTAAACACACAAAACCTACCTGGCATCCCAAAGCACCGGAAGTACAACCAGCACAACAAAACCCACTGTGACTTCCCCCTTAAGCCCTGTGAGCACAAAAAATACGAAGGTAATACACGAGAGTGTGGGAAAGTAAAATAGAGCATCATGTAGTACCAACACCATCTTCTCAATATGTTCCACTCTTGGGGCCTCTACCCAAATAATGCCAAACTCAAGGTTTGTGCCCCAGAGGACTGCGACTCTAATCAAATATAAGGTTTGTGCCCCGTCAGTACCAAACTCAAGGTCTGCGACTTGAAGGACCTCGCCTCTAATCAAATGTAGGGTATGTTCCCGATCAGTTCCAAACTCAGGGTCCGTTCCCCAGAGGACCGCACCTCTAATCAAATGTAGGGTCTATGCCCCGGAGGAACGGGCCTCTAATCAACTGTAGGGTGTGTGCCCATTCATATCCAAACTTAGGGTCCGCGCCCTGGAGGACTGTGCCTCATATCAAATATAAGGTTTGTGGCCCATCAATGCTAAATTCAGGTGCTGCGTGCGGAGGAGAACCGTGCCTCTAATAAAATGTAGGGTCTGTGCCCTATCGGTGCCAAACTTAGGGTCTACACCTCGAAGGATTGTGCCTCTAATAAAATGTAGGGTATGTGAAATGTAGGGTAATTCCCCATCAGTCCCAATATCAAGGTTTGTACCTCAGAGGACCGCACCTCTAATCAAAGGTGGGGTTTGTGCCCCATTAGAGCCAAATTCAGGAGAAACAATAACATACAGATGCTCTATCACAACATAGCAACAACAATGCTAATTATAATGGAAACAAAACGTAACTGGAATCTAGGATCAGCCAAAGGCCACCAGATAAGAGCTCATCTCAAAACACTCGTCATACGAAACTCGAATCATTCCAAAGGTCTGTGGCCCCCATGCGGTGAGGCTAGGACCCAAGCATACCACCCTTTACCCTCTATGCCCTTTCACATGCCCTCAGAATCCAATAAGGATATCAACTAAAAGTACAAAAATCACAATAAAGCCAAATCCACACTACTAGCCATATCATAGAAACTAACTAATAGCTCAGTTTATAATGCAAATAAATAAACCTAGCCTACCTGGGCATGGTGAAAGTCCCCAAAATGAATACACCGTAGGCCTGGAACTCTTCATGCATCAGAAGCCGCTTGAAACTATAAAATTACAAATTAGGGATTAAAACATGAAAAATGAGACCATATTGCATTTAGAAACCCGGGTCAAAAAACGGGCCCCAGAATAGGCCCGTGGGCCCACACCTAAAAAGATAAAGTAAATATACCCGTGCAAAGCCCTCAGCTCGGGGGACTCGGGGTCCAAAATTAAGCTTTTAATGATAAGGGGTAGAGGGAGAAATCAAGGTTTAAAGTAAGGAAATTTAAACTTTTACATAAGCTAAAAAACAAAAAGAATGGGAAATACCCAAAAAAAAAAAACTTGCTCTACGAACTCAAACGCAACTCCCCACCACTGCCCTCAGCTAAAAACACTCAAAAATTAGCTCCCCAGACCTGGCTATGGCATATTTAAAGGAAAAATGTTTGAAAACTGAAAGGGATGATCCCCTTTTATAGACTGCACTGGCCGTTGGGGCGCCCCTTCTGGCCACAAGGGCGACCTTTCTAGGTAAAGCTGAGGCTCTCTTGGGGGCCTCACCATGGAGAAGCCCTGAGCATCGGGGCGATGGCACAGAGACTGCCCAAGGTTCGATGGGGCGGTCTGCAACTTGCAGCAAAACATGAACTCTCTGGGGGCTAAAATGAGCATCTCGGGTCCAATTCTAGCAAACCAAGAGTGCATTTTGGATGGAAAACACATTCTAGAATCAATGAAATTAACAAAATGAAAAACCAAGGATGTTTAAGCAAAAAGGACACCAAACTCAAAAGGAGCTAAATTTTGAACTTTTCACCGACTCAAAATAAGCCCGGACACCATGGGAAGCAAGCCAATAACTCAACTATCGCAAAATCAACATTAAGGAACTGATGAAATCATCAAAATTTGGATCCAACGCTCTAATCACAAAAATACCACCCGGGCTCCAAAATGAGCTTTGGTTGCACTGAATTTCAACAAAACATCCCAAACTTAAAACAAAAAGCCCAGGAAAGGAACATAAGGTCCACCTAGACCAAAGTCAGCATTCCAGAGCTGGTAAAACTGTTAAAATTCTATTCCAAATGTGTTTACTGCAATTTCTATCTCGAATTCAACTATTTAAAACAAAGACTTCAAAACAGATAAACTGAGATAAGGGGAAAATGAGTTGCCAGGGCACCAAGCTACCAGTCCCAGCAAGACATAAATGACTTGGGAAACTACCAAACAGCTCTAAGCATAGAAAAAGATAAAAACCAAGGAAATGACCAAATGGGTCATTACAATATCCACCACTAAAAAAGACTTTCGTCCTCGAGAGTCAAGGAATGAGTAGTACATAAAGGCTCGAACAGATGTGTATACTGGGCCTATAAATCATCCTCTGTCTCCCAAGTAGCCTCCTCAACTAGTTGATATGCCCAATGAACCTTCACTACTAGAATCCCCCTCGATCTGAGTTACCTCACATCCTGTCTATAATAGCCTCAGGCTCCTCAATATAATTCAGTGTTTCATCAATCTGCACGTCCTCTCAACGAAGGACATGGGACAGGTCGGGTACATAATAGTGAAGCATCAATACATGGAAAACTAGATGAACCATAGCCAACTCAGGTGGCAAGGCAAGTCTATAGGCAACCTCTCCAACTCTCTCTAAGATCTTATAAGGCCTAATAAACTAGGAGCTAAGTTTACCCTGCCTTCCAAATCTCATAACGCCCTCAATGGGCAAAACTCAATGGAAAACCAAGTCACCAACACTCAAGGGGCCAAAGCCTACAATACGCGTAGGACTTCTGCCTACTCTACGCTACCCGCATCCTATCCTAGATAAGTCTGAACCGATCTATAGTATTGCGGAGCCAATTAGAACAATAGAGTCTAAACCAACAAACACGCAATTTGCAACATCTTCCAAATAAATCCTTGAAATGCGCCATCTGATTACTAGAGCGGTAGTTGTTATTATATGAAAATTCTGCCAAAACTAAGTGCCTGTCCCAACTACCTCCAAAATAAAAACACAGGTACGCAACATATTATAAAGCACCTGAATGGTCCTCTCAGACTCCCATCCGTCTGTGAATGGAACATTGTACTCAAATCAACCTCTATACCCATCTCTCTCTAAATCAAACTCCAAAACCGCAAGGTGTAATATGTACCCCAATCATATATGATAGATACTGGTAACTCGTAGCCTAACTATCTCTTAGACATATAGCTCAGCCAATCTCTTTGTACCCTAAGTCGAATGGTAGGAAGTAATTTGACTTGGTCAATCGATCCAACAATGACCGAAATGTAATCAAACCCTCTAGAAGATTGGGGGAGGCTTGTGATGAAGTCCATAGTAATCCTTTCCAACTTCCACTCAGGGATAGGGAGCCTCTGCATCCTACCGCACGGTCTTTGGTGCTCGAAAATCACCTGCTGAGAGTTCAAACACCAAGATATGAAGGAAGCCATAGACCTCCTCATACCTTGCTCGAAAAGATGTATTCGAGACATCCTCAGCCCAAATCCTCAACTGATGGTACCCATACCTCAGATCAATCTTAGAGAACGTCGTGGCTCATTGAAGATGATCAACCAAATCATTGATACAGGCCAGAGGATACTTATTCTTAATAGTCACCTTGTTCAACTGCCTATAATCAATACATATCTGCAGGGACCCATCCTTCTTCTTCACAAACAACAATGGGGCACCCTACGGAGATACACTAGGACAGATAGAACCCTTATCAAGCAAATCCTGCAGCTGAACACTCAACTTATGAAGCTTATCTGATTCCATATGATACGAAGGAATAGAAATGGGTCTGATACCCAGCTCAACCTCGATAGAAAAGTCTATATCCCACTCTGGTGGAAGGTCAAGAAAATCAGTAGGGAAAACATTGACAAACTCACTAAAAACCAACATAGTCTCAGAGGAAAGGGACTCAGTACTGACATCTCTAACATGGGCCAAATAAGCATAACAACCTCAAGCAACAAGTCTACGGACCCAAAAATAAGAAAGGACCCAAATAGATGAATGACTAGTGGGACTACACCATACTACAGGGGGCACACTAGGCACATACAAGGTCATGATTTTGGCATAAAAATTTGGCACTACACGATAGAAGGACACAAGTCAATGCCCATAATCAAATCAAAATCTAGCATTGCGAGCTCAATAAGTCATCCCACGTGTCGTGTCCCTAAATAGTCATTACACACGACCTATATACCCAATCCACCACTATGGTCGCACCTACTAGGGTAGATACATATAGGGGTATAGGCAGTCGCTCACTAACAACACCCAATCGTGAAGAAAAACAAACAAATACACAGGATAGTGTACAACCTGAATCAAATAATGTCAATATAGAAAACCAAAGGATAGTCAATGTACTGGTGACAACTGCATCTCAAGAATGGTGTAAAATTGGTGTTGTCCCCCCACCCTGCATTGGTCCAAAATCCCTACCTCTAGCCTTTTGGCCTCCTACCCTAGCTCCTTAAATAGATGGTGGCCCACCTCTAACTAGCGACACAGTCTATAATGGTTGAACGGGCAAAGCTACGGCCTAAGAGGCCCTATACTGGGGTAATCTCGGGTATACTGGCCATAGCCTCTGCACTCAAAACACCCCTCAGATGAATGATCTTTGGCTATCCTAGGGCAATTTCAGGTATAATGGCCCCGCTCCCTACACTTATAGCAAGTATCCCTAGTCCTAGCCTAACTACGGGATCCCTCTATATGGCCCTGCAAACCTGAAACTGGGCCATTGATGAGTTGGTTCTTGCCCCGCTACCAGAGGCCTGGTACTTTTATCTAGACTGGGACCTCCGACCCAGATCCTAAAAACCCACCCTTATAGCGCAGCCACTTCTTGTTGCCCCCTTGGTACTGGCAAGTCAAAATCTCCATACGTCAAGCATGGTTAGAAATATCTAGGAATGGCTTATGTAGCACCAGATGTAAATCAACATGTCCCTACAAGTCAGGCCTCAGTACGTAACCAATGTGACGAATTTGCTCCTCCTTGATAGATATCAAGTCGTCGGCATGCCTAGATAAATTAATGAATCATGCCTCATACTCTAGCACTATCATAAAACTCTCTATCAACCCCTCGAACCATGTTTCTGACGCTTCACAAACTCTCATAGGCATATACTGAGCTAGAAATGCCTCTCTAAACTGTCCCTAGGTAGGTGGAGCTGACCCTAGCGGTCTATGATCTCGAAAAACTTATCACTACTGACTAAAGGCACCCTGATATAGGTAAGATGTAAAATCTAACCCATATGAATCTAGAAGCTCTAAAGACCATAGGCACTCCTCTCAGATGGTAACAAACTCGTAAGGGTCCTGCCCATGTGCTCGTGAAAGCCTGGAGGGGGAAATTTGTAGAAAAGGTTCAACATCTTCCGTACCTCCAATTAAGGTAAAATAGGAGTGAGTGTTGGTGCAAGAGCAGTGGCAGTAGTTTGAAATGATACAGTCGGTGGGGTCGATGGTGATTCTGGAGCTATAAAAGTTGGGGGGGTGCACCCTGTGCTGTTCCCTAAGAAGATGATTGTGGCCTGTCTATTGCTGGACTGTCAAACGTCTAGAGAACTATCAAAATAGGTTTCTAAATGCAGCAGATGGTGGCTGACCAGGCTGTGGCGGCAGCACGAGGGATCCTACAAATTTAAAATAGTTGGGGCAGTAGGGACCAGTGGAGCATCCTCCCCTACACGCTCCTGAATGACTGAGGGAGGGTCTCGATCCATGGAAGATCATCTGGTGCAAACCATATATGAAGGAATGAAGCCGAGGTAAGGACCAATAGAAGCATGGAAAACAATGTACAATGGTATTTAAAAGAGGACATGATTTACTAAGGTACCTCATAGCCTCCCGAAGATCAGATGCAAATGTCTATGCACTGATCTACAGGACTCTACTAGGAACTTACGCCAATGTCATAGAGACCTATGAACCTGGATCTGGTACCACTCTGTCATGACCAAAAATTGAGGTCATGATGGCATCTACGAACCTCTTGTAGACAATCCTAACTATACAGCCCAGAGCTATGTGCAATGGGCTATAAACACTTGAATTATCCAGCAAAGCGAAAAAGCATATGCAAAACCATAAAAGAATAGGAGCAGAAGAAATGCATACACAACCCAAATCCCAAAACCTGGTGTCAATGGCTTTAGGAGATACTATGCAGAGTATCCAAAAGATAGAAATACAAGAAACTCCCACAGAAGTAATACAACACAGGGCCTGCTATAGACAGAATAAAGCAAGCCAAACTTAAGGAAACCACTATCGGCTCAAACGACAAATCTCACCATAGGCTCTGAAATCAGTTTTATCTATTTTGCATGATCATGGCATCTCTGATAACCCATGTTGATAGTTGCACCACGAAAATAGTAAAGAAGTGCAGCATAAGTACCAAACAAGGTGCCCAGTAGGCATCATTGGCTGATTGGGCTAAAATAAAATGCACGTAACAAAGGCGAGGAAGAAATATGTCATCGATAGTAGGAAAGTGATAAGGCTAATAAATATGCGGAAAGAAGAGATACCAAAAGTGTAAATATAGATTTATAGGAAACTAAAGCATGGTGCACATGATCCTGAGTGAATATTACTCAAAAATTAGAAATCAACGTAAAGGAACATACCTGTTCCCCAACTAAGCTAACATACAACTAACCATAAGAATATATATATATATATATATATATATGCACTATGAGTAAAGGATCAAAAGGTAGAATACTGCAATGTGAGGAAAAAAAAGTAAACACATAAAACATACCTGGCCCCATACCACCGATAAGTACAACCAGTACAACAAAACCCACTTGACTTCCCCCTTAAGCCCGGTGAGCACAAACAATATGAAGGTAATTCCCGGGGTGTAGGAAAGTAAAATAGAGCATCACCTTGTAGTGCCAACACCATCCTGTTAATAAGTGCCAATCTCGGGGCCTCTGCCCAAACAGTTTCAAACTCAAGGTCCGTGCCTCAGAGGAATATGGCTCTAATAAAATATAGGGTTTATGCTTTATCAATGCCAAACTCAAGGTCCACAACTCAAATGACCATGCCTCTAATCAAATGTAGTTTTTGTTCCCCAGCAGTGCCAAACTCCGGGTCCGTGCCCCGGAGGACTGCACTTCTAATCAAATGTAGGGTTTTTGCCCCATTAGTTCCAAACTCAGGGTCTATGCCCTGGAGGACTGGGCCTCTAATTAAATATAGGGTTTGTGCCCCATCAGTGGCAAACTCAGGGTCTGCGCCTCTAATCAAATATAGGGTTTGTGCCCTATCAGTGCCAAACTCAGGATGCCTACCCCATAGGACTGCGCCTCTAATTAAATGTAGGGTCTTTACCCCATTAGTGCCAAACAATGATATTTAGATGCTCTATCATAACTTAGAAATACTAATGCTAATAATAACAAAAACAAAAAGTAAATGGAGTCTAGGATCTTCTAAAGTCCACTAGCTAAGAGCTTATCTCACCACACTCATCGCTTGACAGCTCAAATAGTTCTAAGGTTTATGGCTTCCAAACGGTGAGTCCAGGACTCGGGCATACAACGTTTTACCCTCTATGCCCTTTCACGGGCCCTTGGAATCCAATAAGGATATAAGATAAAACTACAATGATAAACCTAAATCCCAACCCACACTACTAGTCATATCACAAGCACAAAATAATAGCCCAGTCCACAATGCTCATAAAAAAACCTAACTACCTGGGCACTGGCAAAAGTCCTTGAAATGCACGCATTGTAGGCCTGAAGCTTTGAACGTAGCTAAAGTCCCCTGAAACTATAAAATTTCAAATGTAGGGATTAAAACATGAATAATAAGACCAATATTGTAGTTAGCAACCTGGGTCAGAAAACAGGCCCCAAAATAGGCCTGTGGGCCCCATACCTTAGAAAGATAAAGTAAATACACAGGCATGAAGCCCTCAGCTTGGGGGACTCGTAGTACAAAATTGAGCTTATAGTGATAAGGTAAGAGGGAGAAATCAAAGTTTAAAGTAAGGAAATTCAAACTTTGACGTAAGCTAAAAAAATTGAAAGAATGGGAAATACCCGAAAAAAATTGATGGTACCGGAGGAGATGCGTATACATGATGGTTACTTCATGCATTGTGTTTTATTTCCATACTTATTTTCTTCAGTGTACCCTGGCTGAGATGTAAGGCATGCGGTGAGCGTGTTTCTTTTGGTGTACGTTGCACTTCTTTCTGGGAAACTTGTCAGCATTTTAATTGTTTTACTTTATATTTATATTACTGCATAGTTGTCCTTGTTGGTTACTTGTTGTCTCATGTTGTGTCGGATTTGTGCTTTACACTCCATTTCTGTTATTATTCTTTCACGTGAGGTTACCGGTATACCGAAACCATGTTCTACTCCTATCTTCTTTGATTCTTATTTATTGTGTTATATTTCACATATGTTTTTGCAAGGATACCGGGTACATTCTCTTCT
>JBDJHY010295349.1:0-19469 GCA_039654485.1 Withania somnifera | reverse complement strand
TTTGCTTAACACCTCATTAAGTGCAATATCTCTATGAGCAAGATAGGAAATAGGATTCTCAATACATAATCTGCTCAAGGAGTAACTCCTAGTCACATGACCAACTTTACTAATTTGTATACTAAGTTGAGGCTCATTGGACACATCATAGATATATCAACTAATGGAACACATCTCGAACCTAGTTGATCATCATTTTGCCACAATATAATGTATTATAATTGAGAGAACATGTAGAACACTAGTGGACATGAATTTCACTCACAAGGGAAGTCAAACTAGTCATCATTAGGATCAACTAGTTTTGAACTATCTCAATAAGAATAGTATCACTTTGTAGTAATGGTTCACATGACAAGGCACTATCAATCAAGGCATATGTGTCAACAATAGGTGGACTTGAATTGTTCTTTCTAGAAGAATCAATTTTATTATCTAAAGGAACAACTAGTGTCTTTATGACCCCAACTTGTACATTGTCAACACAAGGAAAAGACTCATTAATCGAAAAGGTAGTTAATCCACTACTCCCACGCACACCATTATCATGTTCATTCACAGTAGTTAAAGTTTTAAGAGTAGCTATTGTATAGGCATACATGAAGCATCTTCTTTAGGTTATTCACTTTTCTTAGAAGACATCGTACTTTCAAGTGCCTCATAGATTTTTACATTTCTAGGCTTTTAATTAGGCTTGCTTCCAAGATCACCTATGTAAAAGTATAAAAACTAGAGCGAGAAAATAAGTTAGTGCAAAATTGTGACAACTCGCTCACATCACTCCACTCATCCTCTCTTTTTTTCGCTCTAGAGTTATCACATAACACACACTTACTCTTCTCAATCTTTTGTCTCTCAGTGTGTTAGTATAAGTGTCAACGATTTTTGTTGAAGGGCTAGATTGTCCCCTCATGTTAAGTTTATTCAGGGTTGAAAAAGAGTAGAGTTTCCAAATTAAAGATTGAACTCCTTAGTGCCAACCTCACATAGTGCATCTTGTTTAGCTTTAATTAGGACATACTTGATGCACCTTCATAAACAATCCTCATCTTTTTATGATATCCTTCGGCTTTGTACAAACTATTCAAATGTGTATTGGCCAACCTTCCAATTGAAAGTGCTTCACTTGTTCTTATTCCTTTAAGAGATATTGGTGGGATGAGAGGATTCCCATTGCAATCTTTTACATAATTGTACCAATCTTGTGCATGAGGAACCCCATGGAATAGAAACCAAGAGTTTCCTAAAAGCGCATGTTTCTCAATGAAAGAACATCACACTAAATATTCTTCGTGATAGTCACCAAGTGAAAAAAAATATTCGCACTTCTATCTACCCAATACCCATGAATCGGATAAGGGTCTTGTCTTATTACCCAAGCTAGTCCTAACCCATAATCTCACAAGGTGTAATATAGTGGCGAGGTGAACTGTCATCAAATTCAAATGCATTACCTTGGACACCACACAGTTTCACATTGAATTTGGACATTCTTCTTGCCGAGATATCACTTCCTCGGTACCTTATACTCACTCGACTACCTTCTCTTTGAGTTCCTCCAACCCTTTTCCCACTATTACCACTACTTGGATCATGATACCTACCAGAATTAGGGTAATAGGTACTAGTCATGACACTCCTAGTGGTAGAAAAAGGATACCACAGACTACAATCTCGATGACTCTCATACATATTGACACTCCCTTTTGTAGAGTAGGAAGTAGCACACGATGATGCATGAGGGTTACCTTTATAAGAACTCCCATCAGTCGATCTTTAGGGTATAGGTAATAAGGCTTCATAAACTAATTCATCTCTATAGGGAGGGTGTGAAACAACAAAGCCTTTATATCCCCCACAAGTCTCTATTTTATAATCATAGAGCTCATACTTATAGGTATAAGAACCTTTGTAGCCTTCATAAGAGCATTCATTATACCTATGAGCCTCTCCTTTGCACCCATAGCTCCCACTACTATATTCATATGCATGATTTTCATACATATATCCTAAAGCTATTATAATGATAACACATTTGTGAGTACCTGCAAAATAAGCAAACACATCAGTAGTAAAGTCCTCACAATCACTCATTTGTATCACTCAACTAACCTCTTAGGATTTGTTCCCAAACTTGATAGCAAACTAGCTTTCCACAAACAACTCAAGGTTTCAAATTTTGTAGAAGAATGGATCCTTATAGCCACATAACATATTAAGTAACAACCGGACTTGAATTAAGAAGTTTCAACAATTATGTAAATAAGAAAATCTCTAACAAACTAGTAGTAAAAGACACGTACTCTAAGAACTAATTAACAACTAAGTAGACAAATTACTAGTTGTGAACTAGCTTTAGAATTCAATAAATGAAACTAAGAATTAATCGACACTTTAAATGAAACTAAGGATCTAGAACTTGAATTGGATCAAGGGAAGATGTTACCACAAAGTTTTGACCAATTTTGGAGCCATTTTCAATCACACTGGACCGCCATGGGTGAGGGTGGACCGCTGTCCAAAGGCCCCCACAGCGTGTTGTCCAGTGAGAAACCAAGAGCCAAAACAATACCTTACCTCCATGCCATGGCGGTGAACCAGCAACCCCTGACCACTATCCAGACAGCATTGTCCAGATGGTGGTTGGCCGCCGTCTTGGGCAGAACACTTGGGATGCACACGTGAAGGTATAATTTGATTAATTCCCTTAATACCCTTGGTACTTTTTCCGTACAACGAAAATACCAATATAAAATACCTTTTCCAATCCAAACACACACTAATGTGGATCAAACAACACAAAATTTAAAGATCATCCTCCAAATATCTATGAATTTTACCAAGAACCACCAATTTTTTCAAACCTCTCCAAATCAACCCATAATTGAACGAAATTTGATATCTAGGGTCCTAATGACTTGGGAAATAATATTATCAAATTTTAACACCAAAATAACACTTCGAATTGAGGATGACAAAACAAATGCACTAGTTCTTCATCTTCTTCACATGAATATATGAAGAACACTTGCAATTTTTCAAAACCCAACCACCCTCAAACAAACTCTATTTTGCACAAAATTTCAGCCACCTGCTTCCTTCGTTATGGAGAACAAACCCACTACTTTTAAGCCCAAAACACACCCCAAATTTTAATGTTATGAACCCTAGTTCTACACCTTTAATATCAACAATACTGAGTAGCCCAAAACAACTCGGATTCACTCAAAATTGAAGACACATAATTAAAAACACTAGGGAACAAGATTATAGCACCTGAAAACACCAAATCCAAACATAAATTCGAAAACTTTGGAAATTTTAAAAAACTTTCGAATTTCCCTCTTCTTTTTTTTAACTTTTCTATTTATGAACTGAGGACTGGAATTCGACGGAACGAATTACTAACCTGACTTTGATACTAAATGATGCAGAACAATATATGAGGCTTACAAAAAATAGGGAGAAAGAAACAAAGAGAAAAAAATATGCGAAAACATACAATAAATGCACTAGTTTATGAACAACAAAAGAACTAGCTACCCTCACCTTTCAATTAAACCAATGCGTTACGATAAATCCCCAACAAGAAATCAATGGAAACCAAATTGATATCCACAAAATAAAAACCTTTGATTGAATTTGAACAGAATTTACGATTGCAACTAAGGGAATCTAACCTCGATTACGCACTATAATTACTCTAAATATGTCTAAAAAGCTATTCTATGCTAAGAAGTAAGCTCTCAAAGGAGTTTAAATATTTTCATCAAAGTTTGCATAAAATAATGCAAGATTGCCTGTTTATAGTGGTCTAATTATTTAATAAATACAATTGAGCAAAAAGTGACTCAGTATAACTAAACAATCTTTCAAGTCATGAAGCTATCACATTGACCCCTCAAGTTTGGGTCTCATCAACTCAAGCCCTTGAACTCTTCCATCATGCCCAAGATGTATTCCAAACTTGAAATTGTCTTCCTTTGCACCCGATTATGCATCTTTGAGTCCTATTTGGTGGCTTTATCTTGGTCCTCTCAATAGCATGATTAGTGTTTTCCATTCTTGTATCAAGAGGAAAGAAGAGAAAGTTTACCTAAATATGAAGGGGTAGAATAGGAATCCGCCCCACGAAATCCTTGCAACAATGCACAAGCTTGGGAGTGATTTTGGGAGTATCAGAAGCAAGGAAATCAAAGATGGAAATGGGAAATATTTCTAAAATTTTGAGGTCTACCTCATTTATAGTTGATTGACTACTTGTGTGATCGCGGTGGCCTGGTGTGATTACATCAAAGAGACAAGTCCTAACACAGCACTTATAGCATGTTCCCTTTAATTCCCTGAAACCCCAGCACAACGCGATTGCATCACCCACACTGTAATTGCACTAAGGAGGAATAGATTAACACATCATGATCATGCCATTAAAGGTGCAAACACGTTAAAGGAAGGAAATATGATTTACCACAATTGTGTCACAAGGAGCATGATTGCACCGAGAACCTAGATTTATAAAACAATTTGCAATAGCTGAATTTTCAAATAATGGCTTAAAATTGAGACAAAGTCCAATAATAATAAACCTACATCTTGCATGAGAAGTACATTTCGTACTCAACAAAATCGATGAAACAACCATTGGAGGTTGTTTGAGCAAAAAGAGCCACCAAACAAAAACCAATCAAGAGTCAAATTTCTAACTTTCCACAAACGCACTCAACATGAACCCAGGCACCTTTAAAAGCGAATTGATGACCTAAATAGCCCAAAACTACCATTCTATAGTTGATTGAAGTATTAGAATTCCGATCCGACACCTCGATCACAGAAAGCCTACCTAGGCTCCAAAATGAACTATGGTTGAGCAAAATTTCCACAAAATAGCTCAAACTAACAACGAACACCCCCAAAAATGAACTGAAGGTCCAACAAGACCAAAGTCAGCATTCTAAGCTAATAGAACTGACAAAATCCTATTCTGAGTAAGTTTACTAAGAATTCACTCTCAAGTTCAACCATTTCAAGGTTGATCCTTCAAAACAGGAAAACTAAGATAATAGGCTATAGAACTACCAGGGAATAAAACTAACTATCCCAGTAAGTCATAAATGACTTGTGGCAGCTAAAGAAGGATTTAAATAAGGAAGAAACTAAAAGGCAAGAAAATGACCAAACGGGCCATTACAACATCCACTACTAAATAGGACTTTCATCCTTGAAATTCATGGATAGAGTAGTACCTAGAGGCTTGAACAGATTTGGATATTGGGTCCGCATATCATGCTCTGACTCCTAGGTAGACTCCTCTACTGGTCTACACACCCAACGAACCTTCGCTACCAGAATATCACTAAATTTGACCCGCCTTACATCTCCATCTATAATGGCCTTTGGTTTCATAATAGAAGTCAACCTGTTGTCTATCTGCATAGACTCTTGGTGAAGTACATGTGATGGGTTAGGCACAAGGCATATATTGGAGAAGCATCGATACATGGAATACTGGATGGACAACAACTAACTCTAGAGGTAAGGCAAGCCTTCAAGAAACATCCTCGACCCTTTGTGTGATCTTATTAGGCTCGATAAACTAGGTCTAAGTTACCCTACCTACCAAACCTCATAATGCCCTTCATGGGAGACACTGAGAGGAAAACCATATCTTCAATAATGAACTCTAGGGTCTGAAGTCTACATTCTGCCCAGGACTTCTGCCTACTCTATTTTGTCCGAAGCCTATGTTGAATAACTCTAACCCGGTCCATGGTATCACGGAGCTAATCAAAATTTTGGGTTGAACCTCTTTCCATAAAACTAACCAACAAGAGTTTGAAATACCTACCATACAAGGCCTTAAAAGGCGTCATTTGAATGTTGGAATGATAACTATTACTACATTAAAACTCCACTATGGCTAAATGTCTATCCCAGCGACCACAAAAATCAAAAGCATAGGATGACAACATATCTTGAAGCACTTGAATAGTCCTCTCAAACAGCCTATCAGTCGGGGTGGAAAATTGTACTGAGATCGACTTAGATACCCATCCTTGATGTACGATCCTCCAAATATGGGATGTAAACTGCATACCCTTTTCTGATATTATAGAAACTTCCACCCATCCAACTTGACAACCTCTTAAGCATTAAAATGATCTAACCTCTAGGTGCCCCATGAAACAACTATAAGCAAGAAATGGGAAGACTTGGTAAATTGATCCATGATGACCCATTTGCAATCATGACTCCTACACGTATGAGGAATACCTAAAATAAATCCATGGTCACTGTCTCCTACTTTAATAATAGAATAAGGAATGTCTGCATCTCAACCTCAGGCCTTTAGTGCTCGAACTTCACTTGTTGATAGTTCAAACATCGAGATGTAAAATTTGTGATATATCTCCTCATACCTCTACACTAATAATGATGCTGTAAGTCTCTATACATCCTTTCTGTGCCTGGATAGATGGATACATGGAACAACTAGATTTACACAAAATAATGTATATTAAATCACCAACCCTCAGAACACAAATATGGTCATGAACCCATAAGACACCATCAAAAGCCATAGTAGTCCCATTGTACTTTCCCCTCAAGTCTTGTTCTCGTAGCTCCACTAAGTGGCCATCCTCAAACTGCCACAATTGAATCAGATCAAATAAAGTAGACCTGACCTTAACATAAGCAAGAACTCTACTCATATTTGAGATATCCAATATTAACCATCTTGTTAGCCAAAACTGGATGTCCAAAGCCAATGGTCTCTCTGAATGAAATATAGAAGATAAATTTCCCATACTACTTGTCTTATGGCTTAAGGCATTAGCAACTATGTTAGCCTTGTTGAGATGGTACAAAATACTAACTTCGTAGTCCATCAGGATCTCAATCCATCATCACTTCCTCAAGTTGATATCCTTCTGACTTAGCATGTACTGCAAGCTATGATGGCTAGTGAAGAACTCACTGAACACTTACAAGTAGTGCCTCCAGATATTAAGCAAGAAAACCAATGTTGCTAACTCCAAATCATGAGTTGGGTAGTTGTGCTCGTGAACTTTCATCTTTCAAGAATCATAGGCAATAATCCAAACCTGTTGCATCAAAGCACACCCCAAACTAATACCTAATGCATCACAATACACTGTATAATAGAAGTTTTAGAATTGGTGTTGTGGTAAGAAACTCTTTGAGATTCAGAAATATAGACTCACACTCTGTAGACCACTAGAAGGGAATATCCTTCCAACTCAACCATGTAAAAAGAGATGTTATAGAAGAGAATCCTTACACAAACTTCTAATAATATCCTTCCAACTGAACAAAGTTATAGATCTCTATAAGGGTAGTAGATTGAGGCCAATCACACACTTCTGAAACCTTTGATAGATCAAAATTAATTCCCTATATAAGAAACCACATGCCCCCAAAACTCTACAAACTCCAACCAGAACTCGCACTTTGAGAACTTAACATAAAGCTGTTGAGTCCTCAAAGTCTGGAGCACTATCCTAGATGCTGCTCAAGCTCTTCCTAGATCTACAAGTATAGCAAGATGTACATAAACACAATTAAAAAGGAGTCCAAATAAGGCCATACTATGAATGTTACTGGGGCATTAGTCAACCCAAAGTACATAACCAAGACTCATGGTACCAATATCGGGTCTTTAATGTTGTCTTTAGATATCGGCCTCCTTGATCCTCAACTGATGGTACCTAGATCTGAAATTAATATTTGAAAACATTGCGACACCTTGAAAGCTTTATCAATGCGTGGTGGAGGATTCTTATTCTTGATATTAACCTTGTTCAAATGTCTATAATAAATATGCATGCTTATGGTCCTTTCCTTCTTCTTCACAAACAACACTTGAGCACCCCATGATGATACACTAGGTCGGATGAACCCTTTGTTATGAAAATCTTGTATCTAAAAACAAAGATCCATGAGCTAAATAATATGGAGTGATAGAAATAGCCCTAGTGCCCGGCTCAACCATAATAACAAAGTTAATATCTTCTCAGGTGGGAGGCCAGGTAAATCAGGAGGGAATACCTCAATAAAATCATGAAGTATGGGAAAAGACCCAAGGGAAAGAGGATCACCACTAACATCATTAATATGAGCTAAATATGAAAGGCATCCTCTAGCTATGAGCCTACAGGCTGGAAGATAGGAAATAACCCAAATCGGGGAGCATCTAGTAGGACCCTACCACACCACTGAGGGTATGTCGGGCTTTACTAAGGAAACGGTCTTGGGATGACAATCCAAAATTTTGTTATGAGGGGATAACCATTCCATGCCTAGTAAAATATAAAAATCAAGCATATCCAACACAATCAAGTTGAATTGGGTGTTATACTCCCGCACAGCCACAATACAAGTTCTGTACACATAATCCACCACTAAAGACTCACCTATAGGGGTAGCTAACTCAGGGGCACAGGCTAACAAGTCATATCCAAATGAGATGCAAAATACATAAGAGACATCTGAAAAACTATAGCTAGGATCAGACATAGATAAAATTAGCTGGTTGCACACAAACAACGTACCAATAACAACAAAATTAGAGGCCTCAACAACTTCCCTATATAAAATAGCATAAAACTTACATCAGCCCCCGCCAAGCAGATCACCTCCTCCCTACCTAATCTACCTTATTGGTCCTTTCTCTAGATCCTTGAGCTATAGGTTATCCATCTCTAACCGATGAAAAAATTTCCTGTAAAGGTTGTTCTAGCAAGGTTACTGACATGACCCCATGTAGGGGGTCTATATATAGGGAAAAGACCTATCTCACCACATTGATAACAACCTTCTGAATATTTTTCTCTAGTTAAGTGGGTCAGTCCCAAGCATACTTTCTGAGATCTCCATACTCATAACACTCATCTATGCATTTAATACAACCACTAGATGCATTGTTATGGACACCCCAGCCTTGATAACCCCAAGATGAGCCCTTGGTTGTCTAGATACCCTAGATAGTCTAACCCTTATATGATGGATGGAGGGAAGCCTAAAACAATTGGCTGGATTAACCTTGGTAAAATATCTATTGATGGTGTTGTGAGCCCCTGCTACCATAGTCTCTACCCGCTAATGGGATGACTAAGAAGCTACCCTAATGGCACAATATCTTATTAATTCCCCCTTGGGACTTACGATAGTACTCCATCTTAATAAAATCATGGTCTTCTATGTCTATAAATGACTGCTCACAAACAGAGCTCTAATATAAACCTATAAGGAAAATGGTGGATTTACTTCTACTACAAAGGAAATAATGTTGTACCATGTCTAGATAACTTGAGAAATCTAGCATAGTACTTTTTTCATAGTCATAGACCCCTGCCAAAGGCTAATAAACTGGGCCTGAAGCCTTTCCTGAACACTCCTTGGAACATAGGTGGACAGGAAGGACTATATGAATTGCTCCTAAGTCAAACAAGGGGACCCTAATAGTATGATGTCTCCGAAGACCATCCACCATTGATGGTCCCTTTAGATGGTAATTAGTGAATCTACACCATGGACATCCCTTATTTGGATTTTATGAAACCTCTCCTTGTACTCGGCTAAAAACTCATGGGCTTCCTACCCCGCTGTCCCTATAAATCTTGATGGACTAAGCAGAAGAAATGGTCTAACACTTTTCTTTCCTATGGTGATATGAAGGGCTTTTCCACGATCAGCTGAGGGGCCTATGGTGCCGGTTGAACTTGTGCTTAGGCAGCTGCTAGGTTTGGTTACACTATATGTGCCACTGGTAGTAATGGTGAAGATGCTAGAGCTGGATGTATTGGGGAGCCTAGGCACCCTGTGCCAAAGACTAGTATATATCTGATCGAACCCCTCCATACATATCGAGAATATGTTAAATCATATCTCAAATAGCTATAGGAGGCGGATGAACTAGCTACCCAGGAGGCGGTGGGTCACCTGATATTATGGCTGGCTGTTCTAAAACTGGATTAGCAACAATCAGGTGTGCTTCTCCTACTGTTCCCTCCTGACCACCAGTTGGGGCCTTATGTGATGGTGGGGAAGAGCCACCTCCATCTATGGTAGCACAAGTACGTATCATCTCTGAATAAGTAAAATCAAGTTAGTCTTTTAAGAATTGATAGGAATTTTAATACATGAAAAGATAACCAAGAGATGAAGATCTTTCCTAAAGAAACCTATAGCCTCTCGAAGATTGGATATGAGCATCTAATACCAATCCATGGGACTCTACTAGATACTTTCTCTCGGGCCAAAGATACCTCCAAACTTGATCTCTGATACCATTTTGTCACGACCCAAACTTTGGTTATGATGGCCGATATGAAATCCTATATGTAGGCAAGCCTATCCTGTAGCCTGAAGTGACAAACTACAGGATTTAACGAACTACAACAACAATAAAAAGCAAAAAAAGAGATACAAAAAGCCATACATATATACAATACACCCAAATACCTAGTATAAGTAGCTACATAAACATCTATATAAAGAGTTTCATAAATATAGTCAACCCAAAAGGATAACATAAGCAAAAGACAAGGTCTGCCCCTAAAAAAAATATAAGGCAGAACAGAAGTAGGTGGAGAAGATGTTCATCCAGAATGCTAGAATCTCACTGAAATCTAAAAATGCATAGAAAGACAAGAAACACAATCATGTCTCTTTTGATAACCCATATTTGGATCTGCACCATGAAGAAGTTATAAAAGTGTAGTATGAGTACCAAACACAGGGACCAGTAGGCATAATAGGACGACTAGGCGTAAATAAAGCACAAGTAAAGTAAATAGCTAGGAAAGGAAAAGATAGGTCAAAAAAAGTAAATACACTGAGGAATCACAAGCAACACGACTAGGCTAACAATAGGCATGAAATAATGGCTAAGCATCCATACCTAATGAGTATAAATAATAAAGTAAGAAAGTCTATGTCCAATAGGAGTATCCTACCAAGGAAATAGGTAACAAGTAGAAGAAATATAAAAGAAGTGCAAAACATAGATGGATCTCCAATGCAGCACTAAGTAAGGTAAGTAAGTAAAGGGAACATGATAGTACAATATAAAGTTAAGTAATAATAACCAGAACACAACCTATGGGAATCAACTCTAAGAAGAGACATTATAAGTGAGTAGATGAACAGATAAAACCTAAATAACCCCCATCTAGCCCCTAGGTATGAACAATAAAAAGAAAAGCATCCAAAACCTACCCGACCCCCCCCCATATGATCAGTAAATACAACTAAATCATCCAAGAAAACATCCGTCTCCCTTTGTAAGCTAGGAGAGTACAAGAAAACACGTTGAGTATGCAATGCAAGGGGTAGTCCAAGGTATATCACAAGGTAATTTCACTCTGTCTTGGATACGTCGGCTCTATATCAAACTTTTGGGCCATCCCCAAGACCATGTCTCAATGTCAAAGGTTGAGCCACGCCTCAATATATATAATTGGGTTGTACCCTTAGGGTACTTCTGTCATCCTAAAGCAACAACAGTGATCGTGTCATGTTTGAATCATGAGTCGTGGACATAGCAGTAGAAAGCAATAGTCTGATCATATATGCTAAAATATCTCCATACCGCCTGATGGTCGTGGAAAGTATATACATATATAGGAAAAAAATATTTTGGTTTAAGTCTTAGAAAACATTCGATTTTAGTTATTTATTAACTCATTTCTTGAATTTAACTTAGGGTTGCGCTCACCACATTACCATCAAAGATCAAACTACTGTATGCATGGTCGTATCATAAATCAAGTCTCACATTACAATTGCTACCCAACATAGTATCTTACCCAATATAATATCTAGGGTCCAGAATCCGCTCACATCATGTAGACTAGTACTTTAATGACCAAAAACCAATAATTACTCAACACAAAAACCAACAATTACTCAACACAGAAGCATAACTAGTGAATTAAGATAAAGTTTATCAAAGGAAAAAATCTAAGCTAAGAAACCATCTCGACAACTAGCCATTTATAATAGATATATCCTATATAGGCCCAGTATAATGAATAGCAAGCGATATCCTACCTGGATGCTGGCAATAATAGCTGACAACAAGATGAAAACTCAAACTCCGTAGAATAGTCCAAATGAGCTTGAAAATATCAAATTCATAGCATATAGGTCATAAAATGAATAATGAGACCCATATTGATATATAAACGATTAGATTGAAATTTAGAAAAAAATAGGTCCATGGTTCCTGCATCCCAAAATATATAATAAAAATTGTCAGAGTGTAGGCCACATCTCAAGGAACCACTGGTTTAAAAATTGAGCCAAAGCGGACAAGAGATAAGCCCCAAAATAGTTTGCAAAATATAGAATTATAAAACTTAATCTAGAATCATAAAACTTTTCATACAAATAAATATGCTAGAAATATGGGAGAATTAGGTGAGAATTACCTAAATTATTAATGAAAAAGAGGTCCCACAGAATTCAGTGAACTGGTAGGGATAAAAACCACTCAAAAAGACAAAGAATCAAGATCACAAAGTTCTTTATTGAAGGTTCACACTTGGAGGAAATGCCTAAAATGAGATACAATGGGTGGGCCTCTATGGCATCGAAAAGGGCCACAGGGGACAAATGATTATGGTGCTTCCCTAGATGCTGGGAAAATCCTACTAGGGAAACCCCTAAGCTTTAAGGGCAGACCTGCATTAGTGGCCCCATATTTGCTGGGGCAATGCACCATCACCAACTACATGGAAATATTTTGTTAAGCCCCCATGATGCTTTCATAGTCCAATTTGAATAAACCAAGTATGCTACTAGCTTGGAAATGGAATTATGGACTTAACGAAACAGATGAAATGACCATTAGAGGATATTTGACTAAAATATTGACTAAGTTAACAAAGAGCTAAAAGAGTCCAATCATCCCAGAAACCATATCAATAACCCTACTAGTCCAAATTTATTCTATAGCTAATGAAAATGTTAAACATATCAGATGCTCCGATCATGGAAAATTTACTAAAGTCAAACTCCCAACTCCAAATGAATTGTATTTCAAAAAATCATCTCAAAACAAAACCAAAAATCTAAGACTTGAGCCAAGAGTCCTATTAGACCAAAGTCTATATTATGAAGCTAATGGAACTTTTAGAATTAAATTCAGATCTCTTTTCTAAAAAAACACTCTCGAGTTCCACTATTCAAAAGTTAAAGCTATAAGAGCAGGAAAACTGAGATAACAAGCAATAAAACTGCCAAGGAATCAAACTTATATAGCCTAACAAATCATAAATAAATTGAGGCATCTACAAGAAAGGTATAAACATAGATAAATCATAAATTCAAGAAAATAACCATGAGGATCATTACATGCAACCTTCTAGACTCGTTATGACCATTATGAGTTCCTGGTATGTATTTTGGGTTGACTAATAACCTAATAGCATTAATATACTTGATGAATAGTCTATTAAGTATTATTTGAATTCCTTCATCATAGTATTCATTGATGACATCCTAGTCTACATGCGGGGTAGGGAGGAGCACGAGAAACATTTGAGGATTGTTCTCTAAGATTTAAGAGTTCAATGACCTTACACCATATTCTCAAAATACAAGTTGTATATTGAGTTTGTATCATTCTTGAGAAATGTGATGTCCAAGAATGGGATTATGGTAGGCCCGATGAAGGTTGAGGCAATGTGTGATTGGATTAGACCTACTTCTCCAACTAAGGTTCTCATTTTTGTTAGTTTTACAAGGTATTGCAGATGGTTTGTTGAGGGTTTTTATTCCATTGCAGCTCCTTTTACTAGATTGATCCGGAAGGGTTTTCCATTTTAGTGGTCTACCGAGTGTGAAACGAGCTTTCTAAAGCTCAAGGAGTTATTTAATTTAGCTTCTACACTGGCTCTTCTAGTTGAGGGCTAGGTATTTTTAGTTGATTGTGATGATTCTGGTATAGGTTTGGGTTGTATTTTCATGCAGTAGGTCCGAGTGATAACATATGCTTCTAGAAAACTAAAGGGGGATGAGCTCAATTACCATTTGGGAAACGTAAATGTTGTAGCAAACGTCTTGAGATAGAAGAAGGTGAATATTTGGATTTCATTGTATCTTCAAAGAGAACGTTGGACTTGTACATCCATTCCTTAGACAATAGGTTGTTTAGACTTGATATCATAGATCCTAAAAGTGTTCTTGTGAGAATTAAGGCACAATCTACCTTGATAGATAAGATTTGACAATTATTAAGACCAGGTGTTGAGGGGCAACTATAGGAGGGACACCCTAGATTTAGAAGGTATTTTGAGATTTGAGGGTCGTAATTATCTTATAAGGGTTGGTGATCTAGTCCAATTGCTGTTGCATGAGGCTTATTTCTTTGATATTCTATTCACCTGGAGAAACTAAGATGTATTAGGATTTGAGGCAACACTAACAGTGGACTAGAATGAATAGGGATGTAGTAGATTTTGTGTCTCGTTACTTGAACTATCAGAAGGTAAAGTTTGAGCACATGAGTCTCGGTGGTTTGATGTAGAGCTTTCCAATCTCGAGTGAAAATAAGTGTAGGATATTATGGAATCTATAGTTGGATTACCACGTATATTTTAAGGGTTTGATTCTATTTGGAAAATCATTTATACGTTGACCAAATCTGTTCACTTCCTACAAGTGTAGTCTTCCTACAATGTACGGAGATTGACTCAGATTTACCTTTACGAGATAGTCCATTTTTATTGGGTGAAAACTTGTATCAGATATGACTATGGTATGCCATTTACTTTATAGTTTAAGAGGAATATTTAGAAAGATATGGGTACCAATAATGAGATTAACATAATTTTTCATCCTCGGATTAATGGCCAGTTTGAGCGGACTATTCAGGTCCTAGAGGACATATTGTAGGCTTGTGTTCCTAATTTCGGGGGTTAATGGGACTATATTTATCCTTGAAATGGTTCATATATAATAATTTCTACCATTCGAGTATCCAAATAGATCCTTTGGAGGCGTCGTATGGTAGACAACATAGACCTCCAGTTGGGTGGTTTGCTTCCTCCAATTCTAAGACATAAGGTAATGATATACTGTATGATTCATTATATTGAATTTGAGTGATTCAGGATTATGTCACGACCCAAAATCTCCAGTTATGATGGCATCTACACCCCTACTGTAGACAAGCCTTACCCTACAGCTCGGAGTTACGTGTAATGGGCTGCAAACTCTCACAATGCCCAATGCAGTAAAGGAAATCATAAATAGTACATAATAGTGGGAGCCAACAAAAAATCATACAAAAACTCAAGACCTAAAACCTGGCGTCATTGGCATATGGAGCTACTATAAAAGATAACTGAAAGATATAAAATACAAAATCTCCCCTAATAGGTAATATAATACAGGGCCTGCTGTGGATCGAATGAAGCAAGCCAAGGGAAGGAAACCATGGTCGGCTCGGATGACAAAGCTCACTGTAATCTCCGTAGTCAACTGGGTCTACTCCGCATGATCACCGCATTGCTGATGATGCCTAACTCTATCTGCACCACAAAAAAGGTATAGGAGTGCAACATCAGTACCAAACAAGGTACCCAGTAGATATCATCGGCCGACTGGGTTAAGAATAATATGCAAGTAATAAAGCTAGTAAGTAAAATAGGTCGGTAATAGTACAGAAACAATAAGGAAAGCAGTAAACTAATAATTAACAGAAGAGCAAGATATCGGAAGTACTATAAAAAATATAGGGGGCTAGACATGACAGATACAACTACAAGGTCCCAAAATTGAAATCCATAACGAGGTAAGGAAACATACCTGTACTCCAGCCCAGTCCAATATCACTAACCATGATGCCATGAACGCAAGAACCATTATAAGGATCGAATAGAAAGGTACTACTAAAAGCGAAAAGTAACTAAACATACAAGAACCTACTGGAGTCCCATACCACCGGCAAGTACAACCAGCACAGCATAACCTACCTGACACCCCATCTCACTAGTAGGCATAAAGAACATAGCAAAACCCACCATGACTCCCCCCTTAAGCCCGGTGTCACACACCATACCTAAGGAATACAAATGGGCATAGAAAGTAAAATAAAATAGTAATAAAAAGGGGTACACACCCCCTGTTAGTGTCGGGCACACACCCCCTGTCAGTGCCGGGCACACCCCCTGTCAGTGCCGGGCACACCCCCTATGTCAGCGTTAATATCAACACTGGACGCCTGTTAGCATCAATATCAATACCCGACGCACAACCCCTGTCAGCGTCAATATCAACACCGGACGCACAGCCCCTGTCAACGTCAATATCAATACCCTTAAGGCCCCAACCCTTTTTTATCCTCATATTTTAATACATTAATACATAAATGAGAGTATAAGTGCAGTGCCAAGGTTCCAGAGCTAAAAAGTGAATATAGATACATGTAATATTACAGCAGTAATAGTAAGGTGAATATCGTCCAAGGTGAAAGGTAACCGCAATCTAGGATCGGCCAAAGGCCACCAGCTAAGAGCTCATCTCACCATACTCGTCACGCATAAGCTGAGATAACTACTTAACTAAGAGGAAAACCAAGGTCACTGGCCTCCACATGGTGGCCAATCCTAGTAGCACAACTCTTTGCACTCTACGCCCTTTAACCCCCCTCCCCCCGAAGTCCTCAACGGCTATTAGTAATAAAAATGAGATCAACCTAAGAAACCCTGCCCTCACTACTGGCCATAACACAAGCATAATAATATCAACCCAGTATGCATTGTAAAAATAAGCCTAGCCTACCTCGACACTGGCAAAAACCTCTGAATTGCACGTCCGGTGAGTCTGGAGCTCTAATGTGGTTGACGTCGCCCATAACTATACAGTTCACAAATTCAGGGATCAAGATATGAATAATAAGACTCATTAATAAGTAACTCGGGCAGGAGATAGGCCTCACATCTCGGCAACCTAAGCTAAATGCACCAGTAAGTAGCCCTTAGTTCAGGGGACCTTGTGGTCCAAGGACGAGCTTAGGGAGAGACAAATCATATAAACTGAGTTGGGTGGGGGAGAATCCCTCTCTATTTGTGGGAGACTACCAGGTAGACCCTATCGAGGTTACCATATCAAGATGACCTCCTCAAGATAGTTTGGCCAAATGACACATCAAGAATACCTCGCTAAGACAACCCGATTGACAATCACGATGCTGGTACGACCTTGCCAAGGAAACCTTGTTAGGACCACCTCAGTGGCCTCGCCAGGAGACCTCACCACAATGCTTTTGGCAAAGTGACCTCACTAAAATACTAGCAAGGCGACCTTTCCATAATGACTTCGGTAGAGCGAACTCACCAAATGACTGGCAAGGTAACCTCGTTACAACGACTTTAGCAGAGCAACCTCGTCAAATAACACAAGGAAACTTTGCCACAATGACTTCGGCAGACTGACATCACCAAATGACTTCAGTAAGGCAACCCCGAGGTGCTAGAGCAGTCTGAGATCCTGCAGCCGCCTTTCCAGAGGTGAGGAGCCTCTAAGGGTTCTAGAGCGAGCATCAAGGGCTAGTTTTAACCAAAAAAAAAAAAGAATAAATATTGGAGGAGAAACATCATAGAGCAATAACTCTAGAATTTTCTCATAATCCAACTGGGAGGCAAAAGGTAAAACACCTACAAAGAAATCTGGGAAAAGAAAAACACATTAATAGGCCAATACTGGGAAGAGGGATTCCACATCCTCAAGCTAGTGCTGATGTATCAAATTACAACCATCTGAGAACTAAAAACTAAAGTCTTAGCATGCTGGAACTCACAATTTGAGCTATAACAAGTAAGAATTAATCAGTAACACGTAGCAGGCTGGACCCATGCACTAAACCAGATATAACTGTGTTTAAAAATACAGCAACAACAAGTTAAGACTCATGCATCAACATATAACCACTAGAAATTAAAGATACAATAAAAACAAAACCCCACAAATCTAAACAAGGAGCAACCGCTACACTCAGCCAGGTTCTCAGTCATAGCTAATAGTTACTACTTCTACAAGGAGTGAAGGAGAAGATGTACCTCTTACAAAAGGAACAACGGTAAGCTTGGGATTGGGAATTCCCTTCAAGTTGGCTGGGTTTAGAACTCAATCAGCAGGCTGGGCAAAAAAAGAAAGCAGAGAAGGGAAAGTAGGAAAATGAGATGAAAGCTTTAAGAGCACAACAGGTGTACATATATATACATATATAGATTCCTCCGATCCCTGCTCAAGGTCACATGGGCCAGGACCAAGAAGAAAATAGGCCCAACTTCCCATAACCCAATCCAAGCGATTTGGGCCAACACTCTACAACACAGTTAAACTTAAAATGCAAGGGTCCTAGATATGAGCTTAAGGTCCATCTAGAAAAAAGTCGACATTTTGGAGCTAATGAAATGGTCAAAAATTAATACCGAGCATGTTTACCACTATTTTACTCTCGAGTTTCATTATTTCAAAATTAAAACTTCAAAATAGGAAAACTGAGATAATAAGGAAATAGGTTACCAAGGCACCGAGCTACCGGTCCTAGCAAGTCATAAATAACTTGGGGAAACTACCAAATGGATCTAAATGCAGGAAAAGGGAAGAAGGTAAGGAAATGACCGAGCAGGTCATTACAGATTAGTTGTGGGCAGCATAGAGTAAGCAGAAGAGTTATGCAGACCATAGACTTTAAGCTCTCGAGATTTGAGTTTGGTAACCGACTATTCTTGTGTGTCACCCATGAAGGATGAGATTTGGAAAGAGAGAAAACTTTAGCCTAAGTAAACCAAACCATTTTTTATTCTATAGTGATTAGGGGATGTTACATATGAATTAGCTTCTCCTCCAGTATTTAAAGTGTTTATCTTATTTTCCATGTATCGCTTCTATGCTACTAAATTCTAGATGAGTCTTATGTGGTCAGGTGGTTTAGTATAATGATAGTTAACCTTTGTGGATGATCCAATGAACATTTTGGACAAAGATGTTAATAGATTAAGATCTTGGGAGATTCAGGTTGTCAAGGTTCAATGGGGACTCCGTCTAATCGAGGAGTTACCTAGGAGACCAAGAGAATATTAGTCCCAGTTCCCTCAACTATTAGAGACTCTGGGTACTTTTTATCTCTTGACTTTCAAAGATGAAAGTCCTATTGGTACTGGTTGGTGTAATAACCCTCCAGGTTATTTCTATGTTTATGTGCATTTTGTATATTTAAAGATTTTTTGTAGCTTTTCCAAGTTATTTATGACTTGCTGGGATATGTAGCTAGGAGTTCTTTTGGGCTTTATGAAATTTTCTAATTTTTAGAGCCATAAGTTTAGAAATAGTTTACTTAATACAATGTCTGTTGAAGACACACTTTGAATTGAATCTCAATAGTTCTATTAGCTCCAAAATGCGGATTTTGGACTTGGAGGGAACTTGGTCTGGGT
>JBDJHY010295338.1:0-10006 GCA_039654485.1 Withania somnifera | reverse complement strand
ACATCCTGTCCTTGGCCAATAGGTAGGTTAGGTTGGATATCTTTGATACAAAGCATGTTTTTGCATATTTTGAGGCTAGGTATGCATTTTTTTATCAGATTCGATAGCTCTAATATAAAGATGTCCATTTAGTTCATATTCGAGAGTTTTCCTTAAGGGGTGACTTCAATTGGGCTATGGTTGACTCTGATGGTGTATTATGGGTCCATGGTCACCTTGGTGTTCCTTGAATTGCGTGAGGCTCATTCTCTAGATATTGTATCCATTTGGAAATTATGAGAATGTAAAATGACTTGTGATAACATTACTAGTGTCGTGTATGAGGAGAGATATTGCAGCTTTTGTATCTCAGTGACTGAACTATCAATAGGTAAAGTTCGAGAACCGAAGACTTAGTGGTGAGTTGAAGAGACTCCTATTCCTAATAGAAGTGGGATATGATTACTATGGACTTTGTTTCAGGTCTTTCCCTCACTTCTGAAGGCCATGATTATATTTGGGTCATCATGGATCAATTAACCAAGTCAGCCCATTTCCTACTAATAGACTCGTCTTAGGGTGTCAAGAGATTAACTATGTTATATGTTCACGAGGTTGTTAGACTTCATAGGATACCATTTTCTATTATATATGATTAGGGCACTCAGATTACATCTTAGTTTTTGAAGGAAAGTATAGAGGGAGATGGGTATAGAGGTTGTCTTGAGTACATCATTCCATCCTTAGACCAACGGGCAGTTAGAGAGTACTATTCAGGTACTCCAAGACATATTACGGGCTTGTACTTTTCATTTTTTGGGTAGTTGGGAGCAACTGGAATTGGCATAGTTTCGTATAATAATTGTTATCAATTATGTATCAGATGGAACTTTTGAGTCCTTGTATGGAAGGCATTATAGATCTCCCATTAGCTTGTCTTCATGTAGGGATACTTCGCCTCAGAGTTTATACTGGATTTGTGATACAGTTAATAGATTCAAAGTTACCAAGGATAGGCTTTGGACATTGCAGAGTAGACAGAAGTCCTACACGGATCCTAGGCTTTGGCTCTTGGAGTTCAGTATTAGAGATATGGTGTTTCTATGTGTATCACCCATAAAGGGCATTATGTGGTTTAGTAGGCCGGGTAAGCTTATCCCCAATATTAATAAGACATATGAGATCACATAGAGAGTTAGGCTTATTACAAATAGACTTTTCTTGCCTCCAGAATATGCTATTGTACATCTTATGTTTCATATGTCAATGTTTTACGGGTATGTGCTAAACCCGTCTCATGTTCTTCGTCGATAAGTCTATTTAGTTGGATGATTGTTTGACTTATATTGGGGATTCGAAGGCAATTATTAATAGAAATGTGAGGCGACTAGAAAATAAAAAGATTATGGAAGTGAAAGTTTATTGGGTGCAACACCTATTAAGGGGGCTACCGGGGAGATAGATCATGACATGCGGGCCCAATATCCAAATCCTTTCAAGCCTTCAAGTACTACTATTTCCTTGAATTTAAAAGAGAAAAGTCCCTTTTATTGGTGGATGTTGTAATGACCTATGTGGTTATTTTATTTCTTTTCTTCTTATTGTATGTCTAGCCTGTTGTAGGTCATTTATGACTTAATGGAACCAGTAGTTTGGTTACCTGACAGTTCTGTTGCATGTTATCTTAGCTTTCGTGTTTTGAAGACTTAACCTTGAAATAGTGAAACTTGAGAGTGAATTATTAGTAAAAGAGTTTAAAATTACGTTCTAATTGTTCCATTAGCTCCATAATATCGAATTTTGTATAATTGGGAAATTAGTTCAAGTCCCTAGGTTTTCTGCGAGCTTGTTTGATGAAATTCTGTTCAGTCGGAGTTCAACTTTGAGCCTGGGATGGCATTTGGTAATTAGAGTACTGGATCAAAATTCTGATGCTTTCATCATCTTTAAAGTTTTGAATTTAGGCTGGCATGGTTATTTGTATGCCTCTCGAGATGCCCAAAATTATTTTAGAGGTCCGTGTGGAAAGTTAAAATATCATTGGTTTTGGTTCAGTTTGGTATAGGGGTCTTTTTCACTTAAATGACCTCATATGGCTGTTTTGTCAATTCCATTGAGTATGAAATTTAGATTCCATGCAATTTTCAAATTAGATTTGTCAAAATCCACATTTGATTTTATTTCGAGACCCTCGTTGGAGGTTTTGAAATTATTGAAAACAACATTTTTTTCTGTCAACTGTGCAGGCCATAGTTGTTCTCCGTGTTCATGGGTCTTATCCATGTTCGAGAAGGCCTATCATCCCTATATCTCTTTATTCATTCTCTCCTCTCCGCATTCACGAGGGTCTATTCCGTCTCAGAGGCGCATTCGCGGTGGCCTGCCGCATTAGCGAGCCCCTGTTCTTAGGCTTATAAATATGTTCATTTCCAGTTTCCTATATTCATACACACTTCAAATTTTCACTCTTATATCTCACTTATTGGTCTAAATTAGAGATAATTCAAGAGGAATTGTTGGTGGACCATTGGGTTGCTTTTTGAGCATTTTTTATATTCCAGTTGTGTTTTCATGCTTTTTCCCGCGTCTCTTTCTTGTTACATAACTTTTCTTAGGCGAGTGGAGACTCATTTAGGGTCCTTGTTATATTAAATTTAAACCATGTGTTCCTTGAGCTGAGGCCTACCTCTTGGTGTTTTAGTTTTATTTTTCAGGTTGCGGGGCCCACGGACCTATTTTTAGGCTTGATTTTCAACCCGAGTCACCTTGTCAATATGGGTATCATTCTTTACCTCTTGACCCGTAGAATGTGTCTTTTATACTTTTGGGGTGTTTCAAGCATTGTGTAGTGGTTCAAGTTTTCTATATATAAGGATTTTTCCTAATATCCAGGTAGGCTAAGCTTACTTTTCTATTATACTGGCCTTGTTAAGGTATTTATGTGGTGTTGACTAGTCTTTTGGGATGTTTTGTATGTTTGTTTCCCTTTTTGGTTGATATTTTCCTATTTTTACTTATTTTAGGGTCCCAAGGGACGTAGTGTGCCTTGGCTTTTTTGTAGATATTTCGGCCTTGCTGGGAGCAACTTTGCGACCTTAGAGACTATGTCGAGCAATTTTGTGTCTTATGTGAGAGGTATGCTTAGATGGTGGCGTTTGGTGGATCCAAGATTTTATTAAGGGTATTTACTTGTGTTGTCTTGTTTTGCAAGTATGCATGCTGATGTTGTCTTGATTTGTAAGTAATGGGTGGGACCTAATGTGAATTAGAGATGGTGAAACCTAATGGTATCAAAATAGAAATTTTTGAACGTAATCAGGAAGATTTTTCTATAACTAAACTTCCATGACCGCAACGAGGTATAGAGCTATTTTCATAAGTAAGCCTGGACTAAGGTTGCTCTATATATATATCCCTGTGGTTGTGGTATGGAGGTGGCACCTCTTGTGTTTAGTTGAGAGGTGTTATTCAAAGGTGGACCTCCCTGGTTAGGCTGGGATCTAAGATATAGAGGTGGGACCTCTCGTGATATGCTGAGATTGTAGGTGGGACCTCCATGCTAAGTCAAGACCTGGCTGAGACCTGTTTTAGTTCTGTTAGCTCTACCTCTTGCATTCATTCTTACGTATTGTTTGAACCTTTTATACTTACGTGGAAGTCACACTGGGTCCTTATATGATCTTTTTTCCCTACTTTCGGATGGGGTGTCAGGTAGGTTATGTATGTTTTCTTTTCTGCATGTACCAAGTGGTTGTATGGGGGACTTTTGGGTTATATTTGCTTTCTTTTATCCTTTTCTATCTACTGTTACTCGTTATGTTTCACTTGGATTACTTCTTATACTCAGTTAGAGTCTAGGTATGCTTTCCTTAATTCGAGTTTTCGTGGCTATGTGGTATTTGGTTACCCTTGTGGGACAAGATTACATAGTCTTACTCACTTAGAATCTATAAGTTTCCTCTGTTGTACTTAGTTAAATACCATTACCTATTGTTGGCTCTAGCTATGTAGCTAGCTCCTATTGTTGTTTACTTACTCATATTTACCTATTCTACTTTCCTCGTCTTTACCTTACTTGTACTTTATTTTAGCCCGGTCAGCTTATGATGCCTACTGGTACCTGTGTTTATGGTACTTATACTGTACTTTGGCACTATTTTTGTGGTGTAGATACTAGAACAGGTCATGGGAAACAGTGTGATCATGTCGATTAGACTTGTTGATACTCGGAGACTACGATGAGCTTATGGCGTACATGTTGACTGTATCTTCCTCTTGTTGTTTCCTGCTCGTAGAAGGCCATGTCCTTGTTATACTTTTTGAGGAGCTTGTATATGATGTATATATTCTTTTGGATACTCTGATATTATAGCTCTGTATTCTACTGACACCAGGTTTTGGGTTGAGTTAATGCTAGATATATATCCTATTGTTGCTCTTATTTACTTTTCCATACTTATCATTTGTTCTTGAGATAAGTTATGGCCTATTTCTTGTTACTCCCGGTTGTAGGAATAGGATTACTTACATGTGGTTGTAGGCACCATCATGACCCAATTTTGGGTAATGACAGCTTAGTGCATGCTAGGTCCAAGGATACAGTTGGAGCCACTTTGTTATTCTGGGTGTCATGCATTGTCCAGGGTGCAGATTAGGGGTGTGACAAATTATATGTATTGAGAGAAATTGTATAGGGTATGTAGTGTCATTCAAAAACCACATGTGGTGGTAGTATCTGATAGAAGTACGAACTGGACGAGATTAATCCCTTGAAAATATGTTCTCGGGCATAATAAGAAGGATCTTACTGGGAGTAAACAAAGAGGATATGACTAAAAAAATAGAAATTTGTGCCTAAATAACGTGGCTAATTAGACAAAAAGGATAGATACACGAACAAAGTTGTACAAATCACCTGATCATGATATGAATATTACCTTGAAAGACTAATAAAATTACCACGTGACTTAGTCTTATTGGTCTCAGTTCTTTAAGGCTCAAAAAGAACTTTAGTCACGCTCCATAGTCAACCCTAGGTGCGGGACAACATCCTTAGCTACCAAGTATCCTCAAATGGACCCTTGGCTCATATATAGCTCTACTCACTCAACTCATCGGAAGAAATATCAACAAAATATCATAAGTAATGTCCTCACATCAGTTAATAAACAATGATTGAATATAAAGGAAAACTAAGTATAAAAAACTAAAACACTATCTGTCTGAAATCCATTATCTGCTAAATACTGGACTACTAGCACAACATTACTAGTTTGTCTCCAAGTAATAAATCAAGAGTAATACTAAAAGTTTATCTCTAGTCAAAATAAAAGAATGAACAAGCTCCTACATCCTAGGACCTTGGAACAATGAGGATTCACCAATCTTCTAACTTCTAAGAATGTTGATCTAATCAAATGTCAGGACGACTGGAAGGATCTACGTGGAGAAAAATATGCAGAACAAAATATACGGTCAGTACATCGGATGTACTGATATACGTTAGTAGCAATAAAACAGGTTATATATAAGCAGTAAAATATCTTATGGCTATTGAATACATGAATAAATGTTGTCAATTTACCAACTTTAGATACATAACTTAAGTAAAGAAACAACATGCAAGTTCTAACAAATATTAGTCAAAAACATAATCTCAATAGTAATAAGTTACTGAGTATAAATTACACAGGCTTAATAGTTTTAACAAAGAATATGATGAACTTTAGATAAAATCATCTTTTAATACTTTCATCTTGGACTAACACTTGAATTGTCTTTGGAGGTTCTATAACCTACATCCTTCAAACACGTGACTGTGGAGTCCAACATTCACCATACTAGTAGGTCTCCTTAATCATTGCCAAGGGTAAAAGGCGTTTGCAAACTTTCTATTTGATTGACTAAGCATAACATAACAAGGCACTTATTGGGCTATAACATTCTTTCCTACATTTGGATACATAAGGTATGGGATAAGGGTTATGTCACTTAAATCCTCTCGATGATAATACTACTCCCAAAACTGAAACATACTGACATAACTTATTATTTAGGTATCAGTCTCATACTTAGCTAATTGGACCTGTAATTTAGGCTACTAACATTCTTTTAAAACCATGATAACTCCATACCAGAATGAAATTTAGAAATCCAAATCATTTGTTTATTGTTCATGAAAACCTTCATAAATCATGCCCCGGGCCATACAGCTAACAAACATAAACCTTGACAAACTCATGGCATTATTGCCAAAAATCATGAACTTGACCATATATAACAATTTAAAGCATTTTATGAAATTCATAGTCAATCCATATAACTTTTATATTTCCAAGTTATTTATCATGAAGTCAAGAAGTAATGATTATAATGATGAAGAACATTCTAGTTTATACAATTCCAACATAAAACATAAATTGGGAATTCACCCTAGAAATTTATGTTATATCATGAACCAAAATAATGAAGGTACTTGGGCACAAGTAAGAAAGGAACTCTTGCTCATAGCCCTTATACCTGAACCTTGAGGAACTATTGGTTGAATAGGAGAAGAAACCTTATCTTCACTTGAGCTTTAGAGAGAAAACCTTCATATGAACCCTAACTTTGATCTGATTAGGTGAAGAATAAATGGAATAGGGTATTTGGGGTATTTATATCACCCAATTTTGAGACCAAACTGACATGGGATTAGGTAAAAATGGTAGGGTAAATTACAAAATAGTCCTTCACTAAGTTACCTAGAACCTATTGGGACAATACCACAAGTCAACCTACAATCGTGGAATGCCACTCCATGACTTGTGGACTGGGTTGTGGGGTTTATTTTAGCTAGTGGAAAGTGTACCTCTCTCTACGGGTGCATACTATGAGTCATGGTATGCCACTTCACGAATTGTGAAGTGGAATCATGGGAACTGGGTTGAAAATTAATTTTATGTTGAGAATAAAAAGAGTCTACAGAATTAGTTTGTAGTATGGCACCTAGCGAGTTGTGGTCTTGACTCGTAGGGGATTGGAAAAACATTGAAATCTTAGACATTATCCTACAACTTGAAATCACGACTAATCCAACTCGACCTGGGAGAAAATTTTTAGCTCTTTATGTATTAGAATTGGTTTTTAGCTTAATTCAAATACAGTACATTATGATATCTCCGCCTTGAGATCATTTACCCGCGAATGAAAGATTAAGGTTAGGAAAATAGCCTACAAGCATACAGAATGACTACAAACGTACTCAAGATGTTACCATAACCTACTAACCTTTATTAACCTACTAACTCAGTTGAATGACATGCATACTACCACAACTAACCTATACCATGAAATCATCAAATAATACATGAATACATGTATTAGCACTTATGTTATACTACTTGCCCATGAATGAACAATGGACAAAAGCTGAATAGAGAGGCTATCACCTCAGAATAAAGTGGAACTAGAAGGAAACAGGTGTGGGTATCTACATATCATATATGCGTATACCTCCTAAGTAGCTCCCTCAACTGACTGGTTCCTCCAAACAACCTTAACTGACGCTATCTCTTTATTCCTTAATCTGTGAACCTATCTGTCAAGAATTTAAATGAGACCTCCTCATAGGTCAAGCTATCACGGATGTTGATATCCTCAACTGGCACTACTAAGGATAGATCATTCATGCACTTTATTAATAAGGACATATGAAAATAGGGTGAACCGCTGCTAACTTTGCTGAAAAATCTGACTAACAGGCAACACTACCCACCCTCTTTAAAATCTAACATGGCCCAATATAAAGCAAACTAAACTTTCCCTTCGTACCAAATCTCATGACTCCCTTAATTAGGCATATCTTCATAAACACCGAATCACCCTCATCAAACTCTAAATCTTTTTTTTCACATCTACATAAGATTTTTACCTATTCTGAGTTGTATTTAATCTCTCTATAATAAACTAAACTTTTTATATTACACCATGAACTATCTTTGTCACTACCTTAGTTGCCTCTCCTACTGTAAACTACACAATTGTAAACTGAATCTCCTTCCAGAAAATGCCTTAAATTGGGCCATTTGGATGCTTGAGTGATAGTTGTTGGTGTATAAAAACTCAATCAAAGAAAAATTCCCAACCCAAATGTCCTTGAAATCAATTGCACATGCCATCAGCTTATCCTCTAATGTCTAAATGGTCCTCTCAGTCTGACTGTCTCTCTGCAAGTGAAATATTGTACTCAAGTGAACCTGCATACCAGAGTCATATGGAATTGTCTCCAAAACTGTGATATCAACTGAGTACCTTGGTTTGAAACAATATTCAAAGTCACCCCATGCATCCTATAAATCTTCTCCAAGTAGATCCTACCATATTATTTTTCTGAATAACTAGTGTGAACAGGTAAGAAGTGAGATAACTTAATCATTCAATCTACAATCACCCAATCTACAATCACCCATATAGAATCATACTTATGGATAATGGAAAACTGGTGACAAAGTTCATATTGATCACTTCCCACTTCCCACTTCTATGTTGGGACACCAAAACTGTGCAACTCTATTGTCGTTTGTCGATCCTCTGGCTGATAATTTGGAAACTTAGCCAAAAAAATTCTATGGTATTCTTCATAGAACTCCACTAATACACCTCTTTCAAATATATATGCATCGTCGTAGCCCTAGGGTGACTAGAATACCTGGAACTATAACCCTCTAACAAGATCCTCTCTTTTAATCTAGCAACTACTGGAACACACAGGCGATCTTGATGATGAATAATTCCATCTTCCCTTTAGGATAAAACCTGTACTTTATATTTTTTTAGTTGCATTCTTCAACTGAACAAGAGTTGAACCACTAGCTTGCTTCTTTTTCACCTAAAAACCTAGAGATTATTCGGAAGCACGTTGAGTAATCAAACCCCTATCCTAAGAACCAATTATTCTAATCCCAAGGTGTGAAACACTATGCACCTCTTTATCCAACTCTCTCTTACGCTCCTCAACATGTGACAAACTGCCAAAGGACAACCTGCTAAGGGCATTAGCCACTACAATAGCCTTGCCCGGATGATAAATAACAGTAATTTCATAGTCCTTCAGCTACTCAAACAACCTCCTTTGATTATTATTCATATATTTCTACTCAAATGCATATATCATACTTTTATGATCAGTGAAGACATCCACATGCACTCCGTACATTTAGAGCCTCCAAATCTTCAAAGAAAATACATAATTTACAATCTCAAGATCATGAGTGGGGTAGTTCTTCTCATGAATCTGAAGTTGTTTAGAAGAATATGCCACCACTTTACCATGTTGCATCAACATAAAATCCAAACACACTCTAGAAGCATCACAATATACCATAAAAATCCCATTACTCTTAAGCAAAAGTCAATACTAGAGTTGAAGTTAATCTAGTTTTCAACTGGTGAAAACTCCTAACAAATATCAAACCACTCAAACTTCACTTGCTTTTGATTCAAACGGGTCAAAGGGGTGGATTTGGAAGAAAATCCATGAGCAAACCTATAATAATACCCAGCTAGACTTAGAAAACTATGGATATCTAATGGGTCTAGGCCAATTCTTGATCACATCAATTTTTTTTGAGTAAGCTCGAATACCCTCACTAGAGATGATATGACCAAGGAAGGAGACTAATTAAGCTAAATATTGCACTTAGAGAATTTAGCGTAAAACTTTCTCTAAGAATCTGAAGAGTAACTCAAATATGGTCTTCATTCTCCTTTTCACTTTTAGAATAAACCAATATGTGATCAATAAAGATAATCACAAATAGGTCCAAGTATTGCTAAAACTCCCTATGCATAAGGTCTATGAAAGTTGCAAGAGCATTATCCAAACCAAAAACATGACCACAAAATCAAAATGGCCATAGAGGATTATGAAAATAGTCCTTGGAATAGTTGTCTCTCTAACCTTAAGATGACATAGCCAGAATAAAGATCAAGTCATCATCCTAGGAATGGGATACTTATTCTTGAGTGTGACTTTGCTCAATTGACG
>JBDJHY010295327.1:0-10006 GCA_039654485.1 Withania somnifera | reverse complement strand
TCTGCATTTGATTGCTTTTCTTATTTTTCATATTACTACTTATTTGTTATTGTTGGTTACTTGATGCTTCATGTTATGTGAGATTAGTGCTTATTACTTCTGTTCGTTCAATTATCCTTTCACTTGAGGTTACCGGTTTACCGACCACATTCTATCCTTATCTTCCTTGATTCCCTTTGTTATTTTTATATTTCACATATGTTGTTGCAAGGATGTCGGGTATGTTCTTTTCCATTACCTTTGATCCTGGTATGTGATTAGCTAGCACTATCAGTCTATGTGGCACTTGGTTCGTACTTGCGTTTCTAGTTTCCTGTATTGTCTATTTGCTTCTGTGACCCCTTTTTCTCATACTTTATTGTTTACTAAATTTTTTATTGTTATGCGCTCAGTTGGCCCTCAAAACCTACTGAGCTTGGGTTACTTCGGCGACTTGTACTCATACTACACTTGCATTTGTGCAGATCCGAGTACAGGTTTCCATTCGTGATTTAAGACCGTTGTTCATTCGGGTTTGATTCACATCAGAGATTCAGGGTGAGCTTGGTGTCCAGCTTGATCCTGCCTCTCTTTAAACTTATGTTTTATTGATCTCCATTGTATTTTAGAGACATATTGATACTGTCTTTATTTTAGTTTTTATCATTTTGTACTTAATGGTTCATTTGACACTGATATCAGATTTTGGGTGGTTGTTTCATTCTTAATTAATTCTACAAACCTATTATTTTATTTTGACTTTTGGTATTCTTCTGCATTTAATGTAGTAGTCCTCTACCTCGGCTACGGACTACGAGGTTTGGTTCTCCTACTGGTGGTATAGTAGGTGCCATCATGATTTGCGAAATCGGGTTGTGACAGATGCCCAGTAGATCAAAAGAATCATGACAGAAACAAAGTGCTTGTAATAAAAAGGAGAAAATAAGCTCTAAACACTCTTGAAACACTTAAAAGAAATAGGCTAGTAAAGAAGAAATAATTTGTTTATTTGAACCAATTTAGGCAAGAAGAGATTTTATTCATCCTTTTGTACAAAAATAAGAACCCCACCTTTTATGTGTTCCTAAAACTAAACTCTGATTTTATTGGTAAATATGAGAAAAAGCAAGCCAAACTGATAAATGAATAGTGTTTCTCAAGAAATATGACTGGAGATAAATAGAAATTTCTCTCACTTACTGAAGAAAATAGTGCAAAGGTGGCCTTTGAAGGAGATTGCAGGATACATATTTAGATAATTACTTTGTACAAGGAGATTGATCAGTATAAAACAAACAAAATGTGGCATCTAGTACTAAACATAAAAGGGATAATAATCATTGGTACCAAATAGGGATTCAGGTACAAACTTGATGAGCATGGTATGAGACACTATCTAAATTTTTTTGGCATATGATCATATATTTAGGACAATGATTCATCATTAGAAGCATGTGAAAGAATTACTCAAAAGATTTAATATTGAGGATTTGAAAGGAATCTTTGGGAATTTTCTCTAGATTTTATATAAATTCAAAGGAGCCTAACCTAAGGTTGCTAAAAGAATGATGAGATATTCTTACAAATGACTTGTAAAAACACTATGAAAGGAATAGGTTGAAACTGGAATGGTTCAATTACATAAATATCCCCCAATTATTTGCTATGAACACAACAACAACAATAGCATACCTAGTATATTCTCATAAAATGGGTTTAGAGAGAATAGAGTGTACACAGTCCATACCAATACCTTAAATATAAGGTAAAGAGGTTATCTCTGATAGACGCTCAACTCAAGATAAGAATAATGAACAATGAAAAGTAAATATAAATATCAAAATAAATTATACTACAACCATTTAATAGTATAACTAATCGACCCAAAATATGAAAGACAAGAAAACAGAGCAAACTTACCTACTAACAAAACAAAACTCCATCCTAGTAGCCTCCTATCCTAATAGGCATCCTCCATGCCTTCATATCTAGGGTTATGTTCTCTATAAGCTGTAACTTCTTAATGTCATGTCTAATTAGCTCTCTCCAAATTTCTTTTTCCTACCTCTACCCCGTCTAAGTCCATCCAAAGACAATAGTTCATACCTTCGTATTGGGGCATCTGAATCCCTCTTGGCACATGCCTGAACCATCTCAACCTCGATTTATGCATCTTATATTCCACTGAAATCACTTTCATCTTGTCTTTAATACCCTCATTCATGATTTTTTCCCTTCTATTCAAACCATAAACCCATCACAAAATCCTCATATCCATCATCTTTATCTTTTGGATATGAGAGTTCATTACTAGCTAACATTCCACAACGTACAATATAGCAAGTCTGAACACTATTTTGTTAAACTTTCCTTTAAGTTTAAGAGGTACCTTTCTATTACATAAGACACTAGAAGCAAGCCTTTCTATTAGATAAGACACTAGAGCCATGATACTTGAAGCTATCTCTCTTAAGGTTGGCCTAGATACAAATATTCACTATCACATCAACCTCCTGCACCACCTCACTAAACTTGTGCTCCAAATATACCATGTTGTCCCTACTCATCCTAAACCCTTTAGACTCAAGATTTGTCTCCAAACCTCCACCTTAACATTAACTCGTCTTCTGGTCTCATCAATCAAATAACATCATCCATAAATAACACACACCATGGCACCTCACCCTGAATACCTTGCGTTAAACCATCTATCACCAATGTAAATAAAAATGAACAACGGGTCGACCCCTGATGCAACCACATCAACACAGGATAGTGATCTGAGTCTCCTCCTATAGTTCTTACCCAAGTCTTGGCTCTATCACACTATCCTTAATTAAATTAGTGTACTTCATAGGAAAACCTCTAGCCTCTATGCACCTCCAAAGAAGCCCCCTGTGAACTTTATCATTAGTCTTCTCTAGATTTATAAGTTCCATATATAAGTCCTTTTTTCTTTCACAAGTTCATAATGGATAATACTCCGGCCCATTCAACATAGCATGTTTGATCACTATTCTGTAAAACTTGTATTTAAGTTTAAGAGATACCTTTATATCACACAAGACACCAGAAGCAAGACTTTATTTCATCCAAACTGCCCTAATATGGTGGGTGACATCCTCGTTAATCTCTATATTTCCTAGATTATAGAACCAAGATACTTGAAAACATCTCCCTTAAGCATGGCCTGGATACGAAGCTTTTTACTATCACATAAACCTCTTGTGCCACCTCACTAAACTTGTTCTCTAAATTTTACATCTTGGCACTGCTCATCTTAAACCCTTTAGACTCAAGGATTTATCTCCAAACCTTCATCTTAACATTAACTCCTATTAAAGTCTCATAAATTAGAACAACATCAACCACAAATAACACACATCATGGCACCTCACCCTGAATACCTAGCGGTAAACCATCCATCACTAGTGCAACTAAAAATAAACTACGGTCGACCCCTGATACTACCTCATCAACACAAGAAAGTGATCTGATTTTCTTCCTACAGATCTTACCCAAGTCTTGGCTCCATCACACTATCCTTAAGCAACCTAATGTACACCATAGGA
The DNA here is from genome assembly GCA_039654485.1 of Withania somnifera. Lineage (NCBI taxonomy): Eukaryota > Viridiplantae > Streptophyta > Magnoliopsida > Solanales > Solanaceae > Withania > Withania somnifera. The sequence goes on along the minus strand of JBDJHY010295327.1, from coordinate 6,455 downwards.
AAACCTCTAGCCTCTTAGCACCTCCAAAGAACCTCCCAGTGAACTTTATCATAAGCCATGATACCATATGTAATTCCTTGTTCCTTTCTCTATAATGATCCACCAGTATCCTTAAAATATGAATAGCTTTAGTAATGATCTTCCTCAACCTCAATTCCTCCACTCTTTCCTAAACCTTCATTGTGTGACTTAACAACTTAATACCCCTATAGCAATTGTAATTGTGAATGTCACTCTTGTTTTTGTACAATGGAATCATTGTACTCTATCTCCAAGCTTCAGGAATCTTTGCCTTCTTAAAGATGATATTAAAAAACTTGTCCAACCACTCCATACCCTCACCTTTAGAGATCTTCCAAAAAACCACCAGAGTTTTATCTGGATTAGTTGCTCTAACCTTACATATATGACATATAGCTCTATTAGCCTCTTCAACTTAAATATACCTACAATAACCATAAACATGATATCTATCAGAGTGCTCCAAGTCACCTAGCACCAAGATTTTGTCCCCTGCTTCATTTAATAATTTATGAAATTAATACTGTCAACTTCTCTTATTGAGGATCTCTTCCACTGATACTCTACCATCCTCTCTCTTGATGCACTTTACTTGGTAGAGGTTGAGATCCCTCCGGGTATCTTGCCTTGTAAAGATGGTATAACTTTTTATACCTACCTTAATCCTTTAATTTTGTATACAAACTTTTAAATGCTCCTATTTTAGCCACCATAACCGCTAAATTTTCCTCTTTCCTTTCTATCTTATACTCCTCTTTATTTTTAAAATCCTCCATGGTCGTACTCTCCACCAATTTTGCATAAACCTTCTTCTTCACCTCCATATTCCCTTATGCTTCTTCATTCCACCACCAGTCTACTCAATGCCAACAAGAATAACCTTTCCAGACACCCAATACCTTCTTAGTTATTTCTAAAATAAAATTGAAAGTCCTATCTCATGTACTTTTCGTGTATCCATTACTCCCCAAGCCCCCATAACCTTTGATTTTTCCCTTATCTTCAGGTAATTGGCCATATACAAACCATCTTATGTAATCCTAGGTTGATCATCCACCATCCTATTCTTTCTCTTCTCCTTAATCTCCAAATCCATCACCCAAAGCTTATGTTGAGCTAATAGATTCTCATTTAATATAACATCACAATCTCTACAAATCCATCTATCCCCTTTTTTTAGAAGGAAAAGGTCTACTTTAGTCTGGTTTATCGAACTACAGAATGTAACAAAGTGATCCTCCTTCTTTAGGAAGATTAAATTTTCTATTATCAACCCAAAGTCTCTAGAAAAATCCAATAATAAATCTCCTCTATCATACCTCTCCTTAAAACTAAAACCTCAATGCACATTGATATAACCCCTAGGTAAAGCCCTAATATTCCTATTGAAATCTCCTTCTATGAAAAAGCTTCTCGTTGCTCAGCATACCTTCCATCTCCTTATCTAGAACTTTCTAAAATTTCCCCTTATCTTCCTCGTCAAAAACTGATTTTAGAATGTAAGTACTAATAATATTCAAATTATATCTATGAATGACTAACTTAATTAACAGCAACCTATTGTTAACCCTTCTAATCTCTATCAACTACTTCCTAAGCTCTTCATCTACCAAAAATCCTACATCATTTCTATTCCTCACACCTACTGAGTACTATAACTTATACTCATCCACATCTCAAGCCTTAGTACCTACTCATCTTGTCTCTTGTATACAAGCTATATTAATCCTCTTTTTCGAAAAATCTTCACTAACTTGATGGACTTTTTTTCTAAAGTACCTATGTTACAAGACCCTACTCTCAACCTAAAGGTCCCCTTAACCCACATCCCTCTATCCCCCACCCTTTATCCTTATTCTGGAATTGAACCCACCTCACTCCCGACTCTGACCCCAACTCCAAACCCATTTTAAACCGATGACATGACCCAATATGACCATCATCTACCAAATACATTAAACAAATTATAAGCTAATAAGGAGAACTAAAAACCAACTACAATATAGGCAATCTAAGCAACTACTCCACAGGGAACACAACCAAGATGGAATCTAATAATACACAACCAAGATGGAGCTTAAAATCACATATTCAGTGTTTGATAGTAATATTTGAAAAAAATTACACATTATTTTACATTTAGCTGAACATCCTTATTCAATATATCTCATACATATAATAAAATATCTTTGTGTATCACAAGAATTGGTTGAAGGACTAACAAATGTTTGAACCAGGAGCATTAATTCATATATGTAACAAAAAATAAATTTAATAATAGATTAATGAATCTTTTCCATCATACTTATTCCACTTATACCAGTTTTATAAATCTAAATAAATGCTAAGAGAAATTCTTGTATAACTGCCAAATGTTAAAAAGAGAGGAGCCAAAGTAATGATGACAATATAAAAAATGAGAAAGTGTGCAAATAGAATAAAATGGAGGAACTTTATGAGTTAGAAACATCTAGTGTTGTGAATCAATGCAAAAATATTTTTAAAGGCATTAAGATAAGTCACCATGTGGGGGAAACCTCTGGGTGAGCCTATAATTAAACTTGGTTCATCTGATGGGCTTAGTATAGTAGATACATCTATTATGGAAAAACCTCTTTGGAGATCTCTAATTGAACCTAATCATTATTCTGGTCTAACGTAGAAGTAAATATAAGTTTGAGAGTTTTGGGTGGAGAGGTAGGTTTTGTTCTTGTACTGATTATATCCATGGAACAGGTTGCCTTACCTGGTTATTCTACATATGTGCCAAAATCTAATAATGTGAATCTTTCTATTGTTTATTTAGTTTTGCAAAGGTGCTTCTTACATTTTCAACATAATGGTTTTTCAAAAAAATTAAGCCTAGCTACCTTGACATCAATCTCATGGAACTACTGGACACTAAAATTTAGATTGATTTTATTGAATCTTATGATGTATCACATTCTTTGCATCACTAAACAAGACAAGAAGGGATAAGGTATTGCCTATAATATTTGGTTAGGAGCCATATTTCATCATCTTTAATCATATGTGAAGGTGTTGCAGACGCTGACCAATAAATATAAGATTGGATGGGTAAACCAAGTTGATGTAACTATTTCTTCCTAAGGCCCAATATTTCATTGCAGCATTTGAGAGATACCTTGGCTATCAAGGATTCTAAAATTGGGGACATAAGCATGACTCATTAGGATTCCATAAACCTTCTTCATAGGAAGTATGCAATTATAATGGACCTCGGAGCCATTCTTTTGATTTTCGTGATTCCTCTGTATTTAGAGCATCTTGGTAGCTTTTTGGGGTCATTTGTGATTTGTGGGTCTAATAGTTTGGCTCCTTGGAAGTTTTATAGCTCAATTCCTTTTTATTGATAGATTCATTGGGACTTACTCAACATATATGATCGTGAATCACCTTTTTGTCAATTTATTTGAGTCCAAAATATTGTTTACCAAAAGATTTCATATATGGATTATTGAAATTGAAATCTGCTTCTATTCCCACCTGTTCTGGATCATTTTTGGAATTTCAACACCAGTACTCAAAGCAATCACACTGGAGGAAAGAGATCGCACCATTACCAGGTTTTACCATCTTAGAAAAATTATGCTAACACGAAGCGATCGTGTTGTACATGAGAACAACACTCAGCGCAGTCGTGTTGGGAGGAAGCGATCGCGGTGCGCGCACCAAGGACTATATAAGTCCAATTCCAAGATATTTTCTTTATTATACCTCCAAAACATTCACTAAAGTATCTTACATTTTATGCATAAATTAGTATATTTTAGATTTTTTGTGTTTCTAATTCGTCGAATCATATATTGGTGGTTCTATATTCGTTTCTATCAGTTAATTCTTTATTTTCTCCATTGCAATAAATTTTTCTATATTACATATACTTTTAGAGCTTGTTTCTTCATTTTATAATGTTATTTTGATCCTAGTTTATTACCATACAATGTATGAGCTGTGCTCTACGTGTTGGTATAAATACTTATTTTTTAGGGATATTAGGGCTTATGGACCTATTTTTTATTTGAATTTTGACCTTGATATTTATATATAAATATGAACATTATTTTAATCCTCTCGAATCATGGATTATGTTTTTCTAGATTTGTGTAGTGCCGAGATCATTTGTGATCCTCAGCTTTTTCCAGCATAAATTTTGAGGTTTTAGCCGACACTAGGTAGGCTGCTGTCTACTTTCTTCGGAAGAGGTATTGGCGTAGCATTTATATATATGGTAAAGTTCTAGCTCAGGGATGGGATTACTTATTTGAGCCCCTCTATGCTTATTCTTCTGACATATGGCCTAAATAGTTTGCTTGTAGGTTAGTTACTTACCCTAGGGCTATATTGCCCTACCTGCATGTCCAACGCTAACTCTGGAATATAGTATGGTTAGGGGAGCAGTATAATCTTTGGTACATATTGTTTATACGCATACTCTGGAAAGTAGTGAGGTTGGGGAGGGGATTATACTAGTGGCTATAGCTTAGTAGCTATCCCCAGGTTTAGGTTGGTGGTTTTAGAGCCGATCTAGGTAGGTTGATAATTTTGTGTTCTACCTGAGGTGTTGCATATGATTATAATAAGTGTGTTCACTTGGCTTTACTGGATATTTAGCAACCTTGTGTGATGGTTTGTACCCTAGATCAGTGCAATCCTGGGACTCAGTTGTATTGGACCGACCTGTGATAGCTCCATGTTTTACCCTGTATGGGTATGTACATAGCCCTTAACGATCACTAGATAGGTAGTTGTTCCATCTTTGGTATGATTACTCGTGGCATGGGACCGTATTTGGTCTAAGAGATTATGTACCTTGTGACTAGGGCTTGGAATCCATTCAATAGATTCTAGTTAGCAACCTTAGACCAGTTTAGCTTATTGATTGGTTCTGTGCATCGAGTACGCATTCAATGTTCTAGAAGGTAATTTTATTTTGACAGACTAAGAACCAAAAACTAATTTCTTATATATTTATATCTTCCACGGCTGTGCTCATGAGTAATATGGAGCTATTTACTCACATGTTTGATCCTATTTCCTTATTATCACTGTGATTTCTTGATATTTCTTATATGGCGATAATTGTATTTACTAAGATTTAGATTTTTTCTTACATGGTTGGACAGTGTTTTCCATTGAGATATGATATACGGGCTGAGTACAAGTTTTGGCATGTTTACCCTGATAACTATGTAACCAGTTGGCTTTTTATGAGGATTTTGTATGTGGGATTAGATTCCTCCATGGACCCTCTGACCCCAAGTGTCTATGCCTGAGATATTGTTGCTAGGTATGAGCTCCAGCCCTGGAGAGGGGTATACTAGAGTAGGAGGAGTAAGTATATAGATAAGATTTCGTGGGTCGACACTTGGTGCAGCCTTTGTACCGAAGAGGTTGTGTACGACCATTATTTACTTTTCAGCACCCCTTTGCACTGCCTCCCTATGCGTTTTGTTGCACTCTTCGGGGCTTATAGGGGAAGTCCCCTTGGGTTATTTATGTGCTGTTAATTGCTAGCTAGGTTTTGTCGCTACTCTTTCGTGTTATTGATTTCCTTCATTGCCTTAGTTACTATTATGTTCAGTGGTTACATTCCTTGTGCTCCTCTTTCTCTTATTCGTCCTTCTTTGTGCTAGTTACATTAGAGCTTCAGGTATGTGTCGCATCTAGTATGATGTGCTTGTGGCCCAGGTTCTTATATTATACCCTGATAGTGATGTTCCTTCATACTTGTTAGTTGATGTTGCACACACTGATAGTTGATCCTTTATTGCACTTATTATATATTACTGTAGTTGTATATTATGTACCAGTACCCTATTTTTCTTTTGATCGCTCTTTACCTTAAATGTGTTACTTTTCCCGGTCGTCCTGTAATGCCTACTGGTACCTATTATTTTTGATACTCATGCTACACTTCTACATTTTTTTGTGATGCATGTCCTTGTATGAGTAAGCAAAGCAAACACGATAAGCAAGCTAGTTTAGTATTGTTTTGCGAGATATGGTGAATAGTCGGCGTTCATGTTAGCCGGTCTTGTCATGACCCAATTTCTCGTATCATGATGACACCTATTATACCACCCAGTAGGAGAACCAACCCCGTAGTTTGAAGCCAAAGCGGAGGACTACTATATCAAATGCAGAACACACAAGTGTAATAATCAGAAGATAAATAAATACGGAAGTTTAAAGAATAAATTAAATACCCAAAACCCAGTATCAGAGTCAAACGAACTACTAAGTACAGAAACAAGAAATTCAAAAATATCTAGTACAACTGTGTCTTCGAAATACATAGAGATCAAATAGAATACTAATGCTGACGAGAAATAGGTAAAAGATGAACGCTAAGCTCACCCTGAATCTCTGAGATAAAATGTAAACTGCACGAACAGCTAGTTGTGATCACG
>JBDJHY010295308.1:0-10006 GCA_039654485.1 Withania somnifera | reverse complement strand
CTAACCACTCAGCAGAACCAACAAAGATAGTATAGAAGTAGATAACAGAATATCAACAGAAGTCCTACAGACTATCATCACAATGAAGTACCAATACCGTCTCAAAGGAAATATCACCAAATTGGTAATAACATCAAAAAATATCCAAAATCAATAAGTCACAAGTATCTAAAACTTACCCTCAACCTATCCCATGTGTACGCCTCATTAATCGAGTCAAATCACAACTCGTAGAAGTTCTCACTCTTTGTACAATAGGCTTACAACGGGTTCAATAATCACTCATCTCATACCAAATACACGATACTTCCCGTGGAAGGAAGGGTACATCTGACGCAATTGAATACTGGAGTGGTGGATAGAATTTGTCATGACCCTATTTCTCTAATCAGGAGGGCACCTACATCCCACTGTAGGAGAACCATCCAACAAGAACACAAAGTAAGAATAATAAACTAAGTACAAACAATCAAAATAAATAAGGGACAAGGATAAGCGGAAGCCCTCCGTTAGTCAACAATAACTCCAAAACCTGATATTTAGTACCACAGCATGTTATGAAGCTACATTATAGGTGTTGTTGTTAAATAACTACACTTCAAGATTTAAAGTTATTGATTCTATTACAAGGAAATTGAGAGCATTTTGTGATATTTAGTTGCGGTAGTTTTTCAAAGAATAATAATAGCAAAAGCCAAAGTAAACATATCTATATGAAATATTAATGGTTAGCGACCATTTCACGAAGCAAGATATGGGTTTTGAACATGTTTTTACTACTATGATGATTATAAATCCTATGACTCGTGTTTTACTAGCTAATATTTTCAAAAATCATGTAAATCATATGAGACTTAATAACTCATTACGTTTTTTTTTTCTTTTGTTCTCTAATTGTAATGACGTCGAAGGTTATTTTGGAGTTTTTAATAAAATTACCACTTTACTTTCCTTGTAGTTTCTTCAGGTTATATTTGATCCATCTGTCTGGTTAGTTTTGAAGTCGAAGCAAAAAGTTACAAATTTTGAGAAATTTTCAATTTATGAAGACTTTAAGTTGAAATAGTTTACATTGTCAATATTTGGAGTTTTGAGTCTCCAAATGTAATTCTATTAGCTCCAAAATGTGAGATTTGATCTAGGAGGACCTTCATCTTTAGTTTTAGGCCTTTCGTGATGATTTTAGCACGTTAGATAAGATAAACTTGAGTTTTTAATATTTGATGATCAGACATTAATATTTGAATTTCTTCAATTTTATTGAATTCAGAAGGTTATTTTTGGTCTAGGAAAAGGTTCGAATTATTTTATGAAAGTTTTGAGGGAGTTTTGATCTTTTTAGGCTAAGTTTCTATTTTTACTGACCATGATATGTATTAGGCCAGAAAGATCTTGTGTTCACATTTTGATGATTTTCTTAAGTCCAGGATATTAAAACTAGTAGGATAGCATATATAATTTGTGTGTATAATTTTGTAAGGAATCCCAAGGTTCCACTCGGAACATTGGTTGTTGCCTTAGTTGTTGTCAGGCTTTAGCTCTGGTGCTATCCTAAATTACTCGTGTGATGGCATACGTCTAATTTATTATGTATCGTGATCACGTATATGGCACTCGCGATACAGTACTTCATTCTTCCAGTACATCGTGATTGGGTTCTTCTCACATCATAATCATGTAGAAATAAATAATGGGACTAGAGTTTTTATTCTTTGCGATCACATCCTCTTGGATCATGATCGCATAGGTGTTTGTTTTCCGGTGCATCCATGATTAAAATCACTATATATTTTTTGTCTCCCTCATTTTTTATTTTTGGACCTTCCGAGCTTTTATTGTGGCATTTTCAAAGATGGATTCTAAGGCAAAAATCATATAAGATTTTGAATCATTGATTCTTCAATATTCATTGATTGTTTCATTATTTAATATTAAAATCATTGGTTTCAAAATGTAAAAATTAAAAAAAAAATATCTTGATTTGATATTTTTGAATGTTGAGGGCCAGTTTCTACATCATTTTCAATGAAAATTAATATTTGAGATTTTTAAAATATTAGTAACATAGTTTTTGAATAAAACTTCAGTTTTATCCTTTAGCCTCAATTTTGAATTTTGGAGACGATTTTAGAATCAATTTCAAAAATAGCAACATAAGTGTCATTGTTCATATATATTCGCATGTTTAGTCTATTTTTTTACTAGATTTTATGTATTTAGAGGCTCGACTTAAAGGAAAGGATCCCACTTGATTCGATTTATTCATTTTTAGGCAGGTGGAGGTTCTTAATTATTTTGCAAAGTGTCTTAGGTTCTTATGTGTTAATTTCTTATTATTGAGAGTAATGGAGAATATTTTGGAGTGTCCGTGTGAGTGAAATGACAAGTATTCACCCATACACTAGAATAAAATATACGAGTTTAAAATAAAGAAATAAAAATTATGATAAATTCCTGATTTATGTATCCTCTATTGAGTTGAGATATTGTATAGTATTTGTGATACCCGGGTGGGTTTTTGTGCATTTTATTAATACTTGATTCTATGATACACCCGTGTATGAGATTTTATTTCCATACTTTGATGATATATTAAATGATTTGCTTGAGTGGGAACTTGTTGATTTATCTACTTTCGTTATGACATGTTTCTTACACTTATGAGTGTCTGAATAAGTGGAAGTAAGAAAATCCACAAAAGTTTACAAATCAGCAATTTTTAGTGACTGTGTTGTATACCTTCAAGAATTTGATTATGATGTTTGACTAAAATATGATCCAATTTAGTTATCACAAGCCTTAATTGGAGAGAAATCCACACTTGGTATGATGCCATAAAATAAGAACTGGAATCCATTACTAAAAATAATGTCTAAAATCTGGTTAAATTACCAATAGGAGTCTCTATTATAGGATCCAAATGAATTTATATACTAAAATAGACTCATATGGTAATATCGAACAATATAAATCTAGACTTGTAGCGAAAAGTTTCACTCAAATAGACGGTATTAATTATCATGAAACCTTCCCTCATATATCACTTTATTTATCAATAATCGTGACATTGGTAGCTCACTTTATTTATATCTACAACAAATGGATGTGAAAATGACCTTTTTGAATGAAGATCTTGAAGAAGTATACATGCATCAACCAGAAGGATTTTGTGATGAGAATCAAAGCCACCTTGTTTTCATGTTGAATAAATTTATTCATGGACTAAAATAGGTTTCCTATCAATAGTATATTAAGCTTCATATTTTATTTATTCATTTGGATTTATAGATAATATCACTGATCAATGTATATACCTTACGATAAATGGAAGAACGTATATTTTCCTAGTCCTATATATGAATGACATTTTACTTAGTTGTAGTGATATGGAATTATTGTTTGAGATAAAATATTTTCTTATCCAAAATTTTAAAATGAAGGATATAGGTAAAGTCTCCTATGTCATTAGCATAGAGGTTTACAAAGATAAAACTCAAAGATTGTTTGGACTATTTCAAAATGGCTACATTGAAAAAATTATAAAAATATACGAAATGAAAAATTATTCACCTATAGAAGCACCTATCATTAAAAGTGACAAATTTTCATTGAATGAATTTCCAAAAAATAAATTGGAAAAAGAGAAAATAAAAGGCATTTCATATACTTCACTTGTTCGAAGCCTTATGTTTACACATGTCTGCACCAGACCTGATATTGTTTTTATGGTAGAAATTCTTGGGAGATATCAATATAATCCTGGTTTTAATCATTGAAAAGATAGTAAAAATGTTTTGAAATATTTGCAAGGAACAACGAATTTTAAGCTCACATACAAATACTTTAACTTATTGGAAACCACTGAGTATTCAGACTCTAATATGGGTGGATGTAAAAATAGTGATAAATTTACTTCTAGATACATTTTTCTTCTTTCTAGAGGTGTTATATCCTTGGATAAGTGTTAAGCAAACTACTATTTCTACATCCACAACTAAAGTTGAATTTATAATATCCTGTGAAGCTACATCGTAGGCATTGTGGTTGAAGAAACTTTACTTCAGGTCTTAAAGTTGTTAATTTTATTGCAAGGCCATTAAGACTATTTTATGATAATTCAACTGTAGCATTTTTTTCAAAGAATAATAAGAGTGGGAGCCGAAGTAAGCACATCGACATAAAATATTTGATGGTTAGAGACCATGTCATGAAGCAGAATGTGAGTTTTTAAAAATGTTAGTACTACTATGATGATTATCTATCCTATGAATCAAGGTTTACCAACTAATATTTTCAAAAAAATCATGTAACTCGTATGGGACTTGGTAATCCATTATACTAATGATTTGGTTCTCTAATGTAATAACCGTAAAGGTTATTTTGGATTTTCTTATAATATTACTATTTTGTTATTATTGGTAGTTTCTTCAGGTCATATTTGATCCATCTATGTGGTTAGATTTGAAGCTGCAGAAAAGAGTTGTAAGTTTTGAAAAACTTTTGATTTTGGAAGCTTTTAAGTTAAAGTAGTTGACTTTAGTCAATATTTGAAGTTTCGAGTCTCAAAATGGAGTTCTCTCTATTCCATCAGCTCCCAAATGAGGAATTTGATCTAGGAGTACCTTCATATTTAATTTTAAGATTTTGGTGGTTATTTTAGCCCATTAGACACGTTAAAGTTGAGTCTTAAGGCCAAAGTTTGACTTTGTTCAATATTTAATGATCAAACACTTTTATTCAAATTTCATTGATTTTGTTGGATTCAAGAGGTCATGTTTGGTCTTAGATAAGTTTTGAAATATCTTTCTGAAGTTCCGAGGATGTTTTCACCTTTTCAGAGAAGTTTTATTTTTACTAACCATGGAAAGTATCGAGTCAAGGAGACCTCAAATTCGAATTTTATTGATTGCATTGAGTTTGGAACATCGAATTTAGTAGGGGTAACATATATGATCTGTATTCACAAGATTTTGAATGAATGTTGAGGGTTCACTTAAAATATTGGTTGTTGTCTTAGTTTCTGTAATGTTTCAGCTTTGGTGCAGGCCTAAATACTCATCGCGATCATGTGGGTATGATTTATTGTACATTATGATAGAGTGCATGGCACTCTTGATTGCATAATTCATTCCTCCAGGACATCATGATTGTATGTTTCTCATATTACAATAGTGTAGTACTAAACAGTGGTCCCAGTGTTTTTCTTTTTCACAATCACATCCTCCTGGATCACAATCATGTAAGTGTTTGTTTTCCAGCACATCAGTTATTAAAATCACTGTACACATTTTAATTACCCCATTTCTCATTTTTTGGACCTTGAGAACTCTTATTAGGGTATTTTCATAGATAGATTTTTAGGTAAGATAGTTGGTTAAACTTTTTAATCATTGATGATTCCTTATCCATCGATTATTTCATCATTTTAACATCAAAATCATTAGTTTTTAAAGTGTAAATTTTGGGGATTTTTAGAAAAAACTTGATTTGGTATTTTGAGTTCTGGGGGTCAATTTCTATTACGTTTTCTACCAAATTCTGTATTTGTGATCGTCAAAATATGGGTAATGTGATTTTTGAATAAAATTTTAAATTTACCCGTAGGCCTGAGTTTTTACATTTTAGGGGTATTTTTTGAACTCGATTTTAAAAATAATAATACGGGTGTCATTGCTTATATTTTATCATGCTTAGTCCATATTTAACTAGACTTTGTAGATTTAGGAGCTCGAAATAAAGGAAAGGCACCCTCTTGATTCAATTTCTTTATTTTGAAGCAAGTGGAGGTTCTTGACTCTTCTACAATGTGTCTTATGTTCCTATGTGTTAATTTCTTGTAATTAAGAGTAATTAAAATATTTGGAGATGTTTGTGTGGGTGAAGTAATGATTATTCACCTGGACTCTATTGAGTTGAGATATTGCATAGTATGTTTGATAACTAGATGGGGTTTTATGCACTTCATTAATACTCGATTCTATGATATACCCATGTATGGGGTTTTATTTCTATAAATTGATGATATATTAGATGATTTGCCTATGTGGCGGATTATTGTTTTATGTATTATAACATATTTCTTACACTTAAGATATTATATGTCGTTTAATTCTAGACCTTTATTTGATATTGATAATATTGATGATATGAGAGAAAGGATCGAGGCGTGCTCTGATATTGCCAAGATATGGGTATTTTGATAATATGAAATCAAGGGTTGAGGGTCGTCTCGGCATTGTTGTGATATGAGTCTATTGATGATATAAAGGTAAGGTTTGAGGTTCATTCTGGCATTACTTGATGTACACATGTATGGATCGGGTACCGCACTGATACGGGTATTGATTTAGCCTTTACATAGAATATCCTGTTTATCAATTTTTTTTTTTTTTATTATTATTATTATTATTATTATTATGACTTTGTAATGAGGAAATGCCTTCTGATTATGATAAATGAATAATAAAGGACGTGATTGATTATCATATAGATGGAACATGATATACGATATGATGGTATGGTTGTTGTGTACCATAGTCTATTTTTTCAGAATCCATCTTACGTGTTTATTCTTCAGTGTTCAGGATGTACCTTTCTTATTGTGGGTGAACTTGTATGTTAGGTACTGATAGGGGTATAAAGGACTCCTTGCACAAGTTAGTGGCATAGTGAGTGGGATTTTCGATAAGTCATGGCTTAATTCGAGAAAGAAGTCCTGCACTCGAATAGACTAGTGATGATCTTATATTAGTGAAAGAGACTTGATAAGAATGGTTTAGTTCCCAAAATGATCCTTTTACCTTGGCATACCCATTCTAGAGTTCTTCCCACAAGTCCTTTTCTCAGTACCCAGGATGTACCTTGCATACCAGGGATGGACTTGCATATTAGGGATTAAATAAAATGCTAAAGGATGGAATGGACTGGTTTACTTTATGGTTATGTATTGGTTTATGAGATGTTTTTATATTTATTATGAGTTACTGATATTGGTCTAGATATTTTAGAATCTATCTTACGAGTCCATTTCTCTGTATACAGGATGTACCCTTCTTACCACTGATGGACTTGTGAGTTAGGAGCTGACATGGATGTTAGACTTAAGTAGTGTTTATTTTACCTTGATCTATTCTTTTTAGAATGCATTCCAAGAGTTCTTTTCTTGGTAACCATAACATACCGTTCTTATCATAGTTTGATCGTGTATTATGGACTAATAAGGGTGATGATGGAATCCCTTCAAAAGTTTATGGTATGACTAGCGGGAATATCCCATGAGTTGTAAGTTAACTCTAGATGGGAGGTCTATACTTAGCTCGAACGTGTGATATTGATACTTGACATGGTTTGGTTTCAATTGTATTAGTGGTTTTGATACTTATTTGTTGAGATGCCTAATGAGGAAAAGTTGGTATTTTATTGGGATGATATTTTATCAGATATTATGTTAAAAATTCATTAGTTAATTATAGACTATTATTGTCGGTTTTTGTTGAGTAGTTGATTTTGTTATAGTCATCTCCTACGTCGTGTATCTATCATTATAAACTACTAAATTATGATATTTATTATAGCTCGGTATCTTGGAAGGATTGTAGTTGCTATGTCAGGGTAGTGGTGCTTTATAAGTGATGAACTTACCACTTATTCACATCTATTATTTTATTAACTTGAGGTTTTTAGCATGTAAAATAGTGTCACTAATGGGATCAATTGATACTTTGTTGGTATGATGTGCTGAAAATGAATAACAAGTGCACAAAGATCAAATATGGGCTAAAAACTGGGCATAAAAGGCTACTGTAAAGTAGCAACCAAATGTTCTTCGTGATCGTGGACAGAAATCAGAGCGATCATATAGAATGAAAAGGTCAGTGGTCAAATACACTTCACAATCAGGAAGATAGTGCATGCAATCTCGAGTTGCCACCACGAAGACGTACACGATTACGAGAGAAATTTCACACGATCGCGATGTATTGAAAAGTAGCAACACACGATTGTGTATCATTGTGAGAGACTATGTAATTCAATCTTTCTAGGCAATTAGAAAGTTCTAGAAATTCACGTAACTGAGACAATTCTACATAAAAACCTGAGAAGCTTGTTTTGAAAATCATCTTTGACAGCCCTTGGCTAAAATCACAACAAAAGAGAGCTTACAACCATGCATCTACACCTTGGGTTAAAGATTGGTGATTTATAGTGTTAAATCCTTTAACCATCTCTTCTTCTCTAGTTTTAATTGTTTATTTTCAGTATGTAGACTTTAATTCTTATTTGAATTTTACAGTAGTAACTAATATAATATTTGGATTTGGGTTTTAACATCATCTTATGCTTTGGTATTAATCTGATATTTGTTGATTATTAATTAAGTTTTGTGGACCTAAATTCATCTTGTTCTTGAATTGATTTCTAAAGAAAGTAGCTAACCCTTGGACTTGTCCAAATACTTTGATTTATTTTGAGAGAGTAAATTGGAGTTGGAAAGATAAATTAAGAACAATTTAGAGTTTTGAATTCTATCTTATGGGCTTTAGCTAGAGATAGTGAAATCCTAGTGTAGCCTCAAATTTGTTTGGTTGTCATAGTCCTTAGGTTAGTTTAAGAGAACGAATAAGATAGATTCGCAAATGGTCGATAGAAACTACTGGATATTTTAGAATCCAAGGATAAATCCCGAAATACATGCTTGATTGATGAATATTTAAATAACTACCGTAGATCATTGATGGTTTAATTCCATAGTTATGTTTCTTATTATCTTTGAGTTGTGATACCATTGATAAACCCCTGTTCATATTCTATATTTAAAACCTTTTATCTTATTTTAACCCCTCCAAACCTTGTACAATGCATTCAAGTTATAGTAGTTGCACTTCAGCTCCCGCTCTTATCGATTGCCTCACATAAAATTATTCCCTGTGGGATTTAACCCTAACTCTTTTGTTGGGTAATCCTTCTTTTACAACGTCTACGTACACTTTTAGATTGT
This sequence comes from Withania somnifera, assembly GCA_039654485.1. NCBI lineage: Eukaryota > Viridiplantae > Streptophyta > Magnoliopsida > Solanales > Solanaceae > Withania > Withania somnifera. The sequence continues at coordinate 1,008 of JBDJHY010295308.1, read as the reverse complement.
TTCAAAGTATAATTGAGCATTGTAAAAATATCATCGCCGTTGGGGAACAATTTGCATATTGAGTTAGTATGGAAATTAGAGTGTAGTTGCTTTAATTTGAACTTGTGAATATTTTTTATAGTTTTGTTTATTTCTTGGTGTTAGATAGGTTTTTTTAATCACTTGGTTATTATCATATCTTTATCCAAAAGTGTGTTTGGTGGTTGCAAACTCCATTTTCCAAGCCATCAAAGTGTAGACTCATGGCATTACCAATGTCGCAAGAAGCAATGGTTGAGGAATTATTGGATTCAGGTGAAAAAGAGAATCAAGAAATTTCAATGGAATGATCAAAGCATTTGAGTCATTTATGTATGTTCGTGAATACACATCACAAATCATGCAAGGCTTTTTGACTATGACTAGAGGTGTGCAAAAGAGTTGAATGAATTTGGATTGAGGACTTTTGTTCATCCGGGGGTAAGTTTGCTAAAAATGAAGCATCTTTGGAGTTAACACATCTTCATCCACACTCCACTCATTATTCAACATTGAGTTTCGTGGATGTTAATGAAAATGAAAAATCCTAGCTATTGGAAAAATTGAGCAAAGTGGAATATGTTCATTTTAAAGTCTACTATTCCATGGAGACAAAATGGCATCCCTCATTTAAAGGCCAAGAAGTGCAAAATGCGATACTTAAGTGTCACATTTTCTCATGTCCACCATCTTTCCATTGAGATCATCGTAAAAGCGAATTAAAGTTAGGACTAAGATTCAAGTCTTTGAAGTGAAGAGATAAATTGTAAAATGGTGGATGGTGAATGGTGGATGGTAATTTTTAATTTTTATTTTCATTTTCTTTTAGTTTTCAATTTTTAGTTGCATTTTTTGTAGTTTTGAGAGTTGTGTGATGTCTTATTTTTGACTAATCCATAAAGTTTGAGTTTTGGTACAGAAAAATTAGCAAGTTTGATGTTTTCTGCCCAACATGATGGTCAAAAGTGCATCTTGGTGGACTAAAATTGT